>JAPTHA010000010.1:8280948-8292784 GCA_029814585.1 Gymnapogon annona
CCCCCCCCCCCCCCCCCCTCAGCACACCACGGCGTAAAAAACCCTAGCAAACCATCTATTTTTTAATAAAGTAATTGCCTGAGTCTGCTAACAATCCTTTGTTTAATGTCCTTCACATAATCGAACATCTCTGCTATTCGTGGAACCTTCATACTGTCTGTTACATTCTTGCTGAAACATTAAGGACACATTGTACCCATGCTAGTATGTTATATCTCTAAAATTCCACAGACTGAGGTGTAACATACCAGAGGGTTGAAACATCTGGGAAATCATGCCAGGAGAGGCCATGCAAGGGTGGGTGGAATGTGGAGGAGAAGAAAAATGCAGTGTGTATGTGTGTTCCTGGCTCTGACGTCAGAGCTGCGTCTGTGCACGCTCTGGAGAGCAGGACATCCTGTCGAATTGTTCTCGACAGCCTACCAGGAATGTAAAGCAGCAGCCTCTCCCAGCTCTCCATATGCTGGAGTGGCATAGTGTTATTGAAACGTTAGGGAGGAGCGAGAGTGGGAAGCAGACAGGATCCTCGTCAAGGTACTAAGTTCATTAAGCCTGAATAGAGAGAGAGAGAGAGAGAGAGAGAGATTACTGTAAAGCTCACTATGGGAAATTCCATTGAAGTTCACTGAGGATTAAGATAATGCCAGAGCTGAATTACTAATTATACGCTATCAAATAAATCCTAAATGTAATATCTGTCTTTTTTCTGGTCCGTGTTGTTGAAGCATGCGCAAAGAGTGAAATGCAGCTCAAAAATGACCAAAGAAAGGATACAGTAAGCCTTAGTTTGATGCACTTAGTGTCATTTCCAGTTGTAGTATTTCTAGGGCAGGTTGGTGGCTATCTATCAAGCATGTCAACAAGAAAATAGAGAGCAAAACAAAAATATATAAAAAATATATTGTACCGGAAGAGGAATCCCTCCATTCTATTTTTCCCCATTAAAGGATTTTGAGGATGAGGATGTTTTCCTTATTTGAACTAAAATGGTGTTGTCTACTGGAAAAAGTGAGTGTGTTGCGTGTCTACGAGTTTTGATATTGTGCTGCAGAAACAAAATGGAGTTGAACTGAAGAACGGAAAGAATGGAAAACGGAACAAACAGGAGGCTGCAAGTTCCTTCCATTTCAAGCTTAGATTTTTTTTCAGCGATAAGAAGTTAGCACATTTGGGAGGGTGTGAAGATGAGTGTTGCGTGGGGCCGGGAGGGAGAAAGGTGGGTGATATGGGAGTCCAGTGGAGTGGACTGGAGTGGAGTGTAGTGACGCAGGCTGAATAAAGCGGGGGTGTTGTGGAAGATGCTATTTTTAGCTGCACTGAGGAGACACATTAGCTGCATTTTCTCTGTCCTCTCCGGCTTATGTCACTTTTGCTCCACACCAGTCCCGCTTGTGTGACAGCTACGGCCTGAAGCATCCCTATGAACCAGAGGGTCAAGAGCCCACAATTAGGAAACCCACAAATTAATGTCTGTTTGCAGGTTTAAACAGCATTGGCTGCTCTCAGACCATGCAGTGCATCCTGGAAAAAATCAGTAGCCATAAAATAAATAGCCTATTGAACAAAAGAACAGCCACAATACTGACATTATTCTGGTGAAATTAACAACATGTATTATTTTTTTAAACAACCTAAATCACCCACCTGCAATATTAAAAAAAGAAATAGTCACTTTGAGACTTTGATTAAATTAAAACCCAAAAAATGCATAACAGCTACAACTAAGGATTGTAGAGAAAAGGTTTCACACCGAATGTATAGGTGAGCAAAGTGGTGACATTCAAATGTCACATATGACGCACTTTACACAGTCACAACATACGTATGTCATGACAAAAACACGCAGTTAATCCTGAGATCAGATTTTATCGCGAGAGCACTCTCAAGACTAATTACCATGATTATCTGTAATTGTCTGATTACCCTTTGAACGGTATATAAATGTTAAGAAAACAAACAGTTCCATTGCTACGGCAACACCCCTTACTGTAACGCAATGAAAACAGAATGCAAAAAAAAAATATGTACGGATTGCGTCATTTACTTTATGAATGGTGAGTGAAGTACAAAATAGGGCGGGGTCACCGGTGATATAGGCTTTACGATTGGATAGTGCTGACAAACTGTGTAGTCGCCTGTCCGCGATTGGCTGTCTTGGTTAAATGGGCGGGGCCTGTGTGCCCAGGGTTGGGGTGTTTTACACTCGGCGAAGTAGTGTTACGTTTGTCCAAGCCGGAGACGAGAACCGCAGAGGAACTGACACACTTTTGATGCGGGTTGGTCGTCCTTCATATCATTTTTAGCGATAAATATGACTCATGGTCTCCACTGAAGAATGAAACGGAAATATAAATCCTGACACATCACGCTGCAGTTTAGCCGCCCTCAACCGGCGTACCGTCTCATCCTCTCCGCGTCTTCACCGACAGTCCGCTGAATGGAACAGCGGGAGCCGGGCCTCTGTGGCTTTGCCCCCGGTCGCTCTGCAGGCTGCGGAGCTGGGGTGTCCACCGGTCCGCCCACTATGCGTCTGTCCATCACCTCCACCACGGGCAGCCCGGTGGAGCTCACGGTGCCCCGAGGGGAGACCGTGGAGGGACTGAGAGCACGTGTCTCGCAGAAACTCCGAGTGCACACTGACAGGATGTTTCTCCTGCACAAAGACAGGTGAGTTTAGTTGTTTTTTTTTTTGCATCGCATTCGTGTACAATTCAGAGTGTGCACGCACGATGAATAGTGCTTAGATCAACAAGTAATTAACGTAATATCTTTGTCTACAAATTAAGGCAACTGACAGCAGGGAAGCTACTGGACCTGGGTGTAGCAGATGACAGTAAACTGACCCTTGTCCCTGTCATTGAAGCAGGTCTGGTGAGTATATCTAACCAATGCAACTGAAATAGTCCTACATGCATGTGCTTCTTTCTCCCCCACTCACTCCTCCCACTCATTCTTTCCCCCTCTCTCTCTTTCTCTTGCTTGTCCCTGTCCTTTGACCCCAACTGGTCTGAGCAGACCACCATCCTCCAGGAGTCGGGGTCTGCTCAAGGTTTCTGCCTATGAAAGGGCAGTTTTTCCCTCGCCATTGTCACTAGTGCGTTGCTCCTGGAGGATTCTGTTGGGTTTCTTTATTTTTTTTTTTATCTATGCATGTGAAGTCTTTTGAGACGACTGTTGTGATTTGCCGCTGTATAAATAAACTTAGATTTGATTTGAATGCACATCCTGCACTAGACATAGACTTAGACACTATAAAGGAGAAGGGATTTTAATCACCCTGAAGTGTTTTGACCACACACCACTTGTTGAGAAACTGTTTTGTTGCTACTTTTATTGCTGCAGTCGACTGCCAGAGCTGACAAGAGTGTGATGGACGTTTTGGAGAGTTTAACAGAGGTTCAGGTAAGAATTACAGGCTTGACAAGCTACCTACTGCAAAGAGTCAGACCCAAATTTGATGCAAAATGTAACGTACCTTCACTCAGAAGTCAATTATGAAAAGGAATGGCTATATTTTCCTACATTTGTAACTCACAAATTCTCGGCTGGCCTGTCAAAGTAAAATGACCCCCACACATTTGTGATTTAAAAAAAAACACAGATGCCAAGATTAACATCACTTTTGGTAATTACTGACTGGTTACTACACTGAAACACAAACACTTCCTTGGGTCACTTCAAGTGGGAGTTGAGGCAGTGTACCGTGACCAGAGGTTTATTTAAATCTTAAGCGTTTCTTTTCTTTCCTGACTCTTGTAGATCAGTGACTTCCTGTCTGGGCGCTCCCCTCTGACTATCAACATGGGAATCGGTGCCCACACGATGTATGTGCAGCTCCAGCTGTCAGCTCAGAGTGTGGCTGAGTTACAGCGGAAACAGGACAGTATGGTTCATAGCAGTTCATCCCACAACAGCGAGCTTCAACGTAACGGGCCGTCTGTCATTAGTGTGAAGCGTCCTGGATCTGGATCCACCATAAAAACCACTGCCTCCACTACCTTGGAGTCTCAGAACATGAGATCTCCAATCCAATCCAACACCTTAAAATCCAGGATTCCTTTCAACTCGACAGGTTCTACCTCCCACTCATCCAACAGTGTCCACCCTGTGAACTGCCATCACCACTCCCATTCTCCCCACTCTAAACATACATATTCCCCTCAGCATTCAACCTATTCTTTGCCTCCTGAGTGCCCACATCCCAGTTCTCCATTACCAGCCACCACTCCAGTCTTTTCAAATGACCCCTCTGGTTCTTTGTCTGGACCCCCAAGTCCAGTCCCTGCCTCAACCTTTAAAGAGGTGAGCGAATCTACCCAAGAAATTTAACTAAATTACGTGAAATGAGTTCTACTGTATTGATCTCCTTGTGAACAATCTCTCTTTGTGCCTTTTTTTCATTTTGACAGAGTCATTCCTCATCTACCGCTGAACTCTGCAAAGAGTCGGGAGCTGTCATAGAAAGTTTTGTCAACCACTCTCCTGGCGTGTTTTCTGGGACTTTCTCTGGTAAGTCCTCCCTTGTGCAAGAACAGCATGTACAGCTTTTGGAGAAAAAAGAAAAAGTAAAAGACCACTATAAATATTGCGTTCTGAACCCAACTGAAAACCTCTGCAGCGTGATCAAGAGGAAGACGGATGGTCTCAAGATATTAAACAAAGCCGAGTGAAATAAAGCAGCCAACGGAAAGGTGTAGGACTACTGGAGAGCAGCCAAAAAATTGCACTGGCAGCTTTGCTTAAAAATGAGGCTCATTACAACAAATACTGAACAGTTAATCTTCCTACGTCAAAACTTCGGGACTGCGTTGTTTAAAAATAAACATGCTCTTGCTGATGTTATTTGAGGTCTGAAAAGACTGCGGTTTTAATAATTTCGTCCAGTTTTTGTAGCGTTTAGTCTCTTTATTGTCAAAAACAATGGTCTCTTAATTTTTTTCAGAAGTCTCTTGAAAAAAGGTCCAAATGAAAAGCTCAGATATACTTATTTCTGTCACTTTTTGGCACTTGTTTTAGTATTCAATTCCAACTCATAGTTAATACTCCTCACGTTCTCCTCCATCTCCCATCAGGCACTCTGGCTCCTCACAGTCAGACACAGATCAGTCACCCTCGACGTGGCATCGCCATCATCGTCCAGATCCTCAACGACCTCCTCAGAGCTGCCTGTCATCACCAGGGGGCCCCGGCCAACCTTCCCCACCTCCACTGTCCACTGTCAGGCTTCCCAACACACAGTCCACAGGTCACGGCAGATGAACCCAAAACAACAGAAACCAAACCACTGGCGACCCAGAGGACGGATGTCTACAGTCAAAGGCCAGGTCAGAATCCGAATCCTTTATTTTCACCGTAAACATTGTCAACAACATTTACTGTGAAAGTCAATTTGGCAGCTCCACATGACAGCAGGTATAAAACAAAACGGTATTAAAAAAAAAAAAAAGAATTGCAAGAATAGTATGAGTAATAATAAGAATAGTATAAAATTACAGATAAATACATTGTAGTGCAAAAGGTCAGTTAAATACATTGTAGTGCAAAAGGTGCACTACAAAAATATATCATATTAAATACATTGTAGTACAAAATGTGCACTACAAAAAAGGTGCAAGAAAGGTGTTGGGGGGCCGGGGGGGTATTGCACAGGTGAGCATGACTCTCTCCTTTCACAAATGATGAAACTTTAGGGTTAATGCCCAGTGTCAAAATTCATCCTCTGCTGATTCAGATAATGCAGGAAATACTTGAAGAGAAATGCACTTGTCATTTGTGTGCAAACGTCATTTGTGTGCAAACGCATAGGAATGTTTGTGCGGTCACTCCTAGGATCGGATACAATCAAGGACACAAGACTGTTATTATCGTCTATAAAAACAAATAAAAGGGGAAAAAACACATACAGTCTACGTGTAACAAGCAACAAGCACATAAAGCCTGTTTAAAAACTCAGGAGACAAATGTAATAAATAGAATAAATACAGTAAAATGGAATGACATACACCGCCACAAGGAGGAGGTAAATGGTTCACACACATCAACATACACTCATATACATGTACATAGACACACATAGCGTATTGCATTTACCATTTTATGTACAGGGTGTCCCATAAGTCTCCACACATAGGAAAAATAAACGTTTCTTGGTATGAACCATTTTTAGATTAGATCCCTTTATTAGTCCCCTGCGGGGAAATTTCAGGTTATAGCAGCACATACAAGACAAGACACACACAGAGAGATACTGTAAATATGATGAAAAATAAGAGTAAAATCATATATATAAATAGAAATAACAACATTTTTTATATATATATAATATGCTCTATATGACTGCCATTTTGTCGGGAAGACATTTCTATGTGTGTCCTCCACAGCTGAAGAATACTTCTAAGACTTACTCTTCTTTGGGTTATTGGAAATATAAAGAAAAATACATGTTGGTACATATGGGATGTATTATGTCTCCTATGTATGGAGACTTATGGGACACCCTGTAGTACTAGACAACAGTCTGACTGCAGCATGCAGGGAAGAAGCTGTCGAAAAAACATGTGGTGTGTGTGTATGTGATGATGATGCTGTCTGCCCGCCCGCCTGTATCATAAATAATACAGTATAAACATTGATAATATACACCTTTTAGAAATGACAAACCATCATCACTTTCACAACAGGCCATATATATATATTATGTATGTGTTTGGAAGCTACTTTTTTTTTCATAAATGAAGATTCATGACTACTTTCACTGTCATTTCCACGTTCCTTTCTGCTATTATTTTGGACACAATGAAGCAGACATTTCTAAAGAGACGTGTGTCACAACTTTATTCAATCTAGCCAGGACTTTACACCTCGGTGAATGACCTGACACTCCTTTCAACGCAATGTAGCTGTATTTTTGTGTCGTGTCTCTAACTCCGGCTGTTCCTTCTCCCTCTTATAGGTGAGGAGAGACACCACCTCCACTCATCCACGGAAGAGAATGAAATGCTGCACAGTAAACTAGAGCGGCTCCAGTTTTTGATGCATCAAAGGCGTGTGCGCAGACGGACTCGCAGAGGCTCCCGTCTCTCGCAGGCGTCTCACCCATACCGTTATCCCTACGCAACCCCTGGACAGAAACGATCTTCGTACTGTCAGAGCAGCGGCAGTTCGTGGATGAATAAAGGCTCATCTTCTCTAGAATAAAACCAACAGATTACTGTGGAACCATCAAAAGCAGACCTGCGATCTGGTACAGAACAGCGTCAAAGATGATCTCTGAGAGTCGGGGGTGACTTTGTAGAAATGCCAAGTTGTCAGGCTGCAACTATTATTTTCATTTTAATTAGTCTGTCAGTTGTTGTCTTGATTATCAGTTTGTTCTGTAATTTATAAAGTGTCTGAAAATGGTGAAAATGTCATAGAAGAAGAAGAAACCACAAAAAAATCTGATTCAAGAGGTTTTTGTTTTTTTCACCAAAGAAAAATATTCCAAATAATCAAGTGCAGCTCTACTTGGTTGTTTTTTTTACTATCTGCATTTCTGAAAAATGCTCAGAGTAGCTCAAAGTGGTCTGCTTCCTCCTACTGGTATTATCCTGAGTGTGTTTTGTCGTCTGAGTCTGTCTTTTAAATGAAATGGCTGTTGCAGTGTCACAAAGCTGACATCCTGCTGTTCATACAGACCTCTTACTGTTTCTTTGTCCACATATTTCAAGGCCTTAATTGTGGTGAATGTAATCAAGCTACTATGTTATGTTGGATGTTCCTCTGAAATGTGTTAATTTTATGCAATACTGAAATGTAAATACAAAATAACAATAAAATACGAATGGAGGAGTGTAAAAGCTGTGCACTTTTTTTATGTTGTGTGAGTGAGTACGGTTAGATTCCTTTATTCGTCTCAACAGGGGACATTTCTGTAAATCTGTTTGTTGTTTTGTTTTTGTGTTTTGACAGCTGAAGGAAGGCCTCATCGGAGCTTGTGAGCTCTTCATCATTGCAACCATTTTAGCTCCATTTTAGAAAAACTCATTTCATCAAATAAAAATGGTTCATTTGTTGTTTTGTTCGTACATCTAGGGTGTTTATAACAGGACTAATGCCCCTTTTCTTACAATGTTGTAGATGTTAGGAAAAGTTGAGTCAAGTGGCTTGATTTAAGATACAATTTTCATTAAGGCTACACTTTCACTTTTTTTGGAGTTAATATTTATGGCTTATTATATGATTATTGGGCTTTGGCTGGAAAGCTCAGTTGGTAAGGCATATGGGACCCGGGTTTGACTCCAGGGAGGAGGGTCCAGTGGGTTGTGTCAGGAAGGGTATCCGGTGTAAAAATTCCTGCCAAACCAAATATGTGAATTGAATTTGACGTGGTGACCCCGGAAGGGAAAGAAATCCTCATTATACTTTTATTGGGTAGCCATGGCTCGGGCAGTAGAGCAGGTTGTCTAGTAACCGAAGGGTTGGCAGTTTGATTCCCACCCTTTCCTGATCATGTGCCGTTGTGTCCTTGGGCAAGACACTTCAACCACCTTGTATGAATGTGTGTGTCAATGATGACCCTGCAATGAACTGGTGACTTGTCCAGGCCCTACCGCTTTTGCTCTTGAGTATCTGGGATAGGCTCCAGTGACCCTCGCGACCCTGCAAAGGATAAAGCGGGTTTGGAAGATGAATGAATGAATATACGATTATTTTACTTGTTCTACCCTGTTGAGATTAAAATGGGTTACAATGCGTCTACTGAACTGGAGTGAAGGTGTTGTTCGGGGTCCAGTCCAGCGGGGGTGCTGTAGTTCCGCCGCGTCACTTACACAAAGACTTAACGGGAAATCAGTGCGTAAAGCGGTGAAAAACGAAGTGAGCGCTCCCGTCTCCCTCACTTCGCATTTGACCCTCAGCTCCGTTCGACAGACGTCAGTCCTGCCAGTAGGAAGGTGTGTATAACTACACGCGGTTTTTTTTTATTGTTCAACGTATTTAATGCAATATAGACATTTCTAACAGGGTATTGAGAAGATAATCGAGATTGACCGAACACTGTATATTGATGCAATTTTGATCAATTGTACTATTGACGAAGAATACATATTTTCAATATACTCTTAAAGGATAGCAAGTCGGTGTGTTTAATCTGATCTGTTCGAAATAACCGTGTGTCTCGGGGTGGGAAGTGTGCGTGTTTTTCTTTTCATTAAAGAGAAACGACGTGGAAAGGAGCATGAGCTCTTGTGTAAAATGGCGCTGAAGATAAAAAGCTAATGCTAACTAACCACGTTGAGTCCATGAGGCCTGTTAGCTTTTGTTCGGCGCCGTGACGCCACCCAACCCAAAAAATGTATATCATTGGGGGGGGAGGTCAGTTGCCCATGATTGCGTTTAAGTTTTGGGTTGAAAACGCAAATTACTTCGCCTGGTGTTTATATCGAGGAGGCGCTATCTGAAAGGTTATAAATATTTGACCTACTTTTCTCTGGTGTGTTCACGGACCGTTCCTGGCGGTGTTGAACGGGGAGGCGCTTCTAGCAAAAACAAGGAGACGTTTCTTTGCTGATGAGCCTATGCGGCTTTTTCTTTTTCCAGATAGTCTGAAGATGTCGGACGAAGGAAAACTTTTCATCGGAGGCCTTAGCTTCGACACCGATGAACCCGCATTGACTGCGGCCTTCGGAAAGTACGGCACCATCGAGAAAGGCAAGTCCTCCGAAGCCTCCATTTCGGCGTCGGTCACACATTGAACGACGACTTTGAAATTAGTCAAAATTGTATTATAGATAAGATTTTTTTTTTTTTACATTTTCCTTACAGTGGATGTGATCAGAGACAGAGAGACGGGGAAATCTCGCGGATTTGGCTTTGTTAAATATGAGAATTGTGAAGATGCTAAAGACGCAATGGACGCCATGAACGGGAAGGTACGTAACGGCACAACAAAGACCATCACATTTACATATTCACACTGAAAGTACTTGACTGCGAAGGTACTTAACTGCGATCTAAAACTGGCACATTTGTATTTTGTAGTTGACAAGGTCCTGTGGAGAGGCTATAGTATTTGATGTACATTAGTTGCTGATGGTAAAAGTTTCAGATTGGCATATTATACACACAGTGAATACAACTGAACATTAAGATGTAGTAAATCACTCCCATAATTATGTATCTGAATAGAGCGCTGCAGGGACTTGTGGTTCAGACTGCAGAACAAGTAACGTCATAGATCCACATGCATCTCTAAATGTCGAGTAAGGCAAACTACTGAAGAGAAGAATGTTGACTAAATGTGCGCCCTCATATTAGTGTCACTGTAAAATGTCTTGAGTTGATGAAATTGGACCATATGTATCTCATTAACAATTCACAATGGTTGTTTCTGTGTTGCAGAGTCTGGATGGCAGGCATATTCGTGTGGATGAAGCGGGAAAAGGTGGACGCACCAGAGGAGGTGGAGGATTTGGGTCAGGCCAGAGAAGCGGCAGCAGGTTCGGTGGCTCAAGAGGTGGTGGTAGAGGAGGTGGTGGAGGAGGACGTGGTTACTCCAGAGGTAAGGATCAGCCATGCATGGTGGTGGGTGGTTATGGCCAAATTTTTGTTTGTTGGTTGAACTTGTATTGTCTTATCCAAGGAGGTGGAGGATACGGTGGAGACCGGGGATATAGTGACAGGAGTTACGGAGACAGAAGCTTTGGCGGTGGAGAAAGTCGCTTTGGTGGTGGAAGCCAATACAGGAGTGGTGGAGGCGGCGGCGGATATTCTAGTGGTGGCTACAGAGAGAATAGGTAAGGACCCAGGAAATTGCAGTTGTACCAAAATGTGGGATTTTCAACTAATGTATAAATTGTAACACAACTCATTCTGTATTTAGGAGTCAGGGTGGATACAGTGACCGCTCGTCATCCTACCGTGACGGATATGATTATGGTAAGCATTGATATGCATTCATATTGTGTGTATATACTTATGTTGGGGCTGTCTATTTCAAATCCTAAAAGGCAAATGGAAGTATTTAGTATTGATACTAATCATATAAGTCACCAAGCCATTATAATGGATATGGGAGTACCTAAAATTTCAATTCATATGTGGAATCTGTTTTGTGTGATATTAATTAATTTACTGTACCAAATCAGGCATAGACTAGGGGTGCATTTCACCACATTTCAGATCTTATTCAGAGGGTTACAATGCAAATATCAACTATTGTGTATACACCCCACAAATCCATGTTTTTCTCACTATATGACAAGTACCTGCTGTGTGTAATGTAACACATCAAAACCAGTTGGATGACAAATATGCTTAATTGTTTCATGTTCCCAAAATACTTAATTGGCACTGGACACAGCTTGCAAATACTGTGGCTTTTGTCCGTCCAGCCCCCACCCATGTTTCCATGTACTAGATTTGAACTGTTGTGGGTGTCACGTCGATTGGTTTTTCTGTTGTCTTAGTTTTGAGTGTGTAGATTGTGCGGTGTGGTGCACTGGTCACGATTTGGTTCATTATTAAAATAACATGGTTTTCTGACATTGCTGTGCTGATCCATATTTGGATACATTTGCATTGCGATGCCTGGAATTTATTTTAACGCTCTTTTTTCCTGCACCCCTAGTGTCAAATAACACTGGACTAAATGAGATCACAGCCCCAACATATGCAGATACTTGTATCAGCTTCCTTTCAGTTTTACAGCCAAAGCAATACCTTTCTGTGCTATTTGTGCCAGCGCCTACCCCACTCTGATAAAGATGTTGGCAAAAGGCTTGAGCCACGCTAGCAAATGTGTAATTGTACCTCTTCTGTGGAGTATATTGTGCTCATGTCGCAGCTCATGGAGCCC
>JAPTHA010000010.1:8320348-8339125 GCA_029814585.1 Gymnapogon annona
GTGTGTGTGTGTGTGTGTGTGTGTGTGTGTGTGTGTGTGTGTGTGTGTGTGTGTGTGGGTGTGTGTGAGTGTGTGTGAGTGCACGCGCAGGGCACAGGCGGAGATGACGTTATTCTGGTGTGTATGGGTATGAACTGATGCTGGGGGCACAAGTTACGCACAGACATCATCATCAACCCCCCCCCCCCCCCAAACACACACACGCCCATACCTTACACGGACACTGACCCTATCTTTGTAGCAGGGATCTGAATGGCAGTCAGGTTTCATATTTCATCTCCATGGCAGTTTACACACATTTCTTACTAGCCCACACACACATACGGTGGACCAAGCCCCCACCCACCAAAGGGCTTGACATCGCCTGCAAACACCCTGAAAACTCAACTCAGCCATCGTGTCACCTAAAGAAAGTTAACACACAACTTATGACAAATAAAGGAAGTCCAAATGTCTCTTGACTGACACACCTATGAAGACAGAACGATGCACTCGCGCTGACAACGTTGAAGAATGTTATGGGTCGTCATCACAGCTTCAGCAGTCAAACCGGCTTCTGTGTCCAGTACGAACCATAAAATTATTCAAATGAGATGGAAATGTACCTACTCTGTAAAGACGGTGTGTAGCTGCGGTCATTCTGAAGTCTCCTTTGTTTTGTTGAATGGAAACTCTTAACCCTTAACTTTACATTGTGACCAACAAGTTCCTTCAACTCTGTCAATCTTTTGGATAACTGTAGAGTTCCCAACATTCTCTTTGGGGACTACTCATAGTTGCGACGGGCTGATCTGTCTGTATAACATGTAATACATCACACCCATTGGAGGTAACGAGTAGAGCAATTTCCACGAGGTGTGTGTACACCATATTCATCAACACAGTGAAACACCCTCATATCATATGAAGTTATATATTGAAGGTACCCGCCCAGCCCTAGCCAGTGTGAAAACACCTCAAATGACAAGAATAAGTACAGCTATGAATCTACTTCTGCGTTAAGGTATTTAATTGTTGTTAATTATGAAACTAAACAAGTTATGATGGAACAATAGGCTGCAAGATAAAAAAAAGAAGCTTAAACCGCCCCAATTAGGTGATAAGCACCAAAAAAAAGTGATGTTTCACGAACTATAAATGCTTTGTACATCAGCAAACACTAATTAAGAAAGACAAATACAAATCACAGCCATGAAAAAGACGTTCCACCTGCAACTTCGAATTGCAGTGAAAGGCAAAAGTACATCCACAGAATAGTGATTACCCCTTTTATAATGGCGGTGATTAATTTATCGCAGCCATGCATCACTTGTGTTTGCGGGTACTGTTCTCTTTACCTTTTTCTCTGACTGCACGGCTGGACTCAAAACCATGAGAGCTTTCACCTGAGCACTAACAAGTTTATGGAAGAGACTTAGAGAAGTCCGACTGGGTTATTTGACCCTCAAGAGCACTGCCAAGTCTGTGTTTGCGGACTTTTTAAAGGATTTCTTCAAGTATTTACCCAATAAAACTCAATCCCGCGTTGATATTTGCATTGTAATTAAATCACAGTGATCACATGATCAAATTGCACTATCCAGGTACTTGACTCTTGGCGAGTGTGGCTTTCACTGCTGCAGAATACTTTAATCTGGTATCGGGTTGCTGCTGTTATCAGGGCACCGCTCGTCAAGAGTTTACTGTTTATCTGCACCTGTCCTGTTTTCTGCTTGGTCTTTTCTTTCTGCCGCGAGGCGGTTATTTATCGAGTCTGTCATGGATCATGTCAACCATCAGTCAGTCCGTCATCCCTCATTCAAGTTGACAGATTCACTCACAACCATCACCAGTGTCTGCCTGCACATACAGTATGTGTTCAGCACTTTATTTACCCACTGACAGACCTTTACCCTGTGAAACCATATTTCTACATAACCTATTTCTATACCAGACCAACTTGTAAATCCACTCCATCAGCAGACGATTCCTGCCAATTATATCTGTCAGAATAATGGACGAATGACGGTTGAACATAAGCCACGACATAAAATACAGTGAAATCTTGATGTGATCTGAATCAGAACCTAATCCAGTTGTATTTGCCATCGAGTTCAAATAAAAACTTCAAATGTGAAGGCGATAAAACCAAACAAACTGAAAAAGGCAATTAGGGAACAAATTGCTGTTTATGCTTCTGATGAAGCCATGAAGGCTTAACCAAACAGCTGCCCTATGACCCTTCCAGTCATGTGCAGCAGCTTAAAATGTGGCCAGCAGACGACCCTATCCACAACAGTGGCTGATTACACAACGACACTGGATCACCCTTGTGTGTGAACACTAGGAAAGGGCTTTCTAGAAAAAAAAAAGCCTGAACAGAACCTCTGAGCAGTTCTTGACTCACTCAATCTTATCACTTTAATACTATGAAAACAATCACTAGGATTTGCAAAGGACTGCAAGTTGGTCATATCTTCTTCGAACAACTACGGTGTGACATTCTCCTCTCGAGTTTGTTAGGAAGCATGTTTACGGAGGTCAACTTCACTCAACTCACAACTCATCAACAGTGCAACCATGCACCAAATACCTAAGAGGCAAGGAAGCTTTTGCTTAGACAATCAACAAAGTGTCCACTGCAAACTTCCACAAAAAGGCAATAAAGTTACCAAATAGTTCATAGCTGTAGGATCACGCATTCCCCTGTTATAAGAAATAACTTCTGAATGCAGAGTTGCAGCAATTAATCTATTATATATCCACCGCTACAGTAGTTGGGAATAATTTGTCATCATTCTTAGATGTTATTAGGGAAATAAAACGAAACGTTTGCAATTGCAACTTCAGATTTTATGCTTTCTTTCAATTAACTCACAATATTTGAGGACATCATTGGGAGAAACACTAATATTTGCTCTTTCATTCTTTTCCCCTATTTTGTATTGGATTAACTGGAAAAACAATCAATATATTAATTGACAGTCAAAATAAGTACCCTACTTTAGCATATTAACTGTTATAATAAACAAATGCATTCCTATGTGCACGGTTATAACAAATGCATTAACCCTACATTAGGTGCACCACGTTGAAAAAAAACACACACACACACTTGCTATTAGGTCATTATAATTAAAATGCTGGTTTTACCTGTTTCCGTCGTGTGCTGTTACTAACGTCTATCAACTTAGTCACTTACTTTATCACCTAACTACTTTGTAATTACTTTGGTGGGCAAAATGCAAAAAGTTTAAAATCCGCGGAGTAAATGATTGCTGAGGCAAATTCTCTAACGAAGACAGCGCACGTTCTTTTAATTCGAACATCAGTAATAAATAACTTTTAACTATCGGTCTGTGACGTTAAACTGGCCTGAGAGAGTGAGTGAGTGTGTGAGTGAGTGAGTGAGTGAGTGAGTGTGAGTGAGTGAGTGAGTGTGAGTGAGTGTGTGAGCGAGCGGACACTGAAAGCAGCATGTGGCTTTGTCAACATACCATAACCAGCACCGGCTTCCTCACGTGCAACTGCCGAACACGAAACTATACTTAATCCATTCGGTTTGCGTCGAGGAGAGAAGACAGAGGAGCATTTTTTTGGCGTAAACAGATGTGACGGTGGAGAGACACTGTAAGCACAGCTTTGTCCCGGAGCGCTGCAAACTCGTACAGCTGCCTGTGGTGGGGAAAATGTGTGTGTGTGTGTGTGCGTGTGATAGTGCGTCCGGGTGTGTATACGTGTATGTGTGTGTGTGTTAGTGCGTCCGTGTGTGTGTTAGTGTGCCCGTGTGTGTGTGTTAGTGTGCCCGTGTGTGCGTGTGAGAGTGTTAGTGTGTCCGAGTGTGTGTATGTGGGTGTCTGGACGAGAGGAAGAGGCGGAGAGCGAGTGTGTGCGGCGTGTGTCAGTGTGTGTGTGTGTGTGTGTGTTCAGCTTTAAGAGGAGGAAGACTACGGTTGTCACAGAGAGAGAAGTAGGAAGATTAGCTACCAGATAGCAGAACCAACACTGGTGCCACGGGGCTTAAAGCGGGCAGCGGCGTCCACCATTACCGTTACACCAACCAGTAGACATTCCCAACCAAACTCAGCCCTTTAAAAAAAAAAAAAAAAACTAAACCCAGCCCACAGTACATGTGCTACCAGCCGGCTTTTTTTTATTATTATTATTGACACCGCCTCAGAGGAGGTGAGCGTGTTATTAGTTAGCGGGCTAACATTAGCTACATCGCACAAACAAAAACACGTAGCCAGTTGAGCGTAGGAATAAGAAAGGTTCCACATCTTGACCATCAAACCGCTGCCAAGGACTTCCAGTTAAAAAGTAGTAAAAGTGTTCCGGTCCGGTAACGGTTCAAAACCTACGTGACCCACACAAACCAGAACCGAGCCCGAATCTGTGACCTGGCTGCAACAACCCGATGCGGGACAATCGCCAGCTTCAAAAAACCAAAAAAAAAAAGGGGGACACAAACTTTCACCCTTAAAAAAAGCCCTTTAAAAGTCGAGACTGGTTCAAACTGTTTACCTGGGTTTCCCCCCCTCCCGAGGGAAAAAAAACCTTCCTAGTCGGAACTCACAAATTTCATCGACCGGCCCACGGACCGAGCTTTGCCGCCGCCGACGAGCCGCTGGCGATGTAACGTTCTAATCCCTTACCTCATTTGCCGACTTGTACCGAACAAAACCCAAGTCCGGTCATCAAAGTTACAAGGTGGCACGCGTAGGAAAACGTACAATACATAAAATTTTGGTTGTGCGAGACCCCCCTCCCCTCCTCCGGTGCTCAACCTTTGGCTCTGCGGAGAAGTGTTACTTTTCAACAGCCCATCAGCTTCTTTATCGTCACAGATAGGTGGAGGAAAAACCTGGCTCCTCTCGACGAGTCCGAATAAAAGGCTCCCCTCGATCCACTTACTAAAAAAACTTCAGCTTCACCCCACGGTCAACTTACTCGGTCGCTTTGTCGCCCGTTCTTCGCCGATGGTCGACCAAGGAATGTTTAATCTGCAGTTAACCTCGATAAATCGTTGCTTTTTTGAAATCCAGGGGATATCCTCTTTTTTTTTCGGCCCTCCCCACTGCCGCGTCTGTTGCCAAATAATGCGCCTCAACACACATGGAGCCGCTGCGTCCTCTTAGTGGGCATGCGCACCTCGGCATACCAGGGCGACCGGATCACATCATGCAAACCACTGACCACCAAGGGCCAAGACAGGACGACAATGTCAGGGGCCAACGGGCGCCTCGGGCTGACCTGTGACTGTACCGGCAAAACACGCACACACATATACAGAGACACACGCACACTACTAACACACGACGTGTTGTTATTGTAAGGACCCCACTACATGTGACAGCATCACTCTCTCACACCCCTAAAAACCCATCAGCATCACACTCCTGCCCCTGGAGATTCAGCGGGGACCACAGACATCAGCTCAGTATCAGCTCCCAGCGTGGTGCATATGGGATTTGTCAGACCGACTTCAAGAAAGACAAAGAATGACTGAAATAAAGATGCAATACTGTCACACAAAGAAACCCCTATGCATGACTCGCCGGTGAATAAAACTGACACTTTCATCAGACAAAAAGGACAGTCTACCCCCCCAGCTCGAGGAACACCCCCCCCCCCAAAAAAAAAAAAAAATCCCCAAGTCACTTCATTCATTCCACTCGGATTTGTTATAAATTCCAAATAAAACCCTGGAACTTGCACTTATTGTTAAATGCAGTATTAACTAATGTGTGTATTAGTCTTGGCTGGTTAAGCTCTCCAGTAGACTCATAACATTAAATACACGAAACATATTATCATTATTAGATTAGATGTAACTTTATTTGTCCCACTCAGGGGAAATTTCAGAATGAATTTCGAAATTTCAGATTATGTAACACTGATCAAGCCAAAACCTGCAGCCACTGGAAAGACATATTCCATATTTTTACTTGACAGGGACACCATATCTGCCTCTCAGACCAAAGGTATAACCTCTTTATCTCTTTAGACTTAGACTTCCTTTATTGTAATTGCACAGACCCACTTCTGTGCGTTCTTTGGCAACTGAAAAAAAACACGGCATAAATACAAAAACTACAAAAGTGCAAAAGCTTTCAAAGCCACGAGAGGCTGCAGTGCAAAGATAACATTATATATCTGTCTGTGTATATGCACATATATACATATACACCCATACACACAAACACACACACACACTCACACATATTTATTTATATAAACATATACACAACTAGTGCAATCTAGCCAAAAGCACAATATGCACTAGGTATAAACATATCATATACACATCTTCTATCATTAAATGTACACCATGAGTACAGTTTCAATGACTGCATTGGGTTAATACGACCAAACACTATTGTGTTTTAAAGGATCAGTGCCAAAATTGTACAAAGTTCTATTAAGTTTCATGAAAACCAGCTCAGTTCTTATGCAGTCCTGCTGACTAACAAACAGTGATGTCAACAGTACCTTCTTAATGGAAGTAAGCCTCCTTAACCTGAATGGAGTTGATGTCACATCTACAGTGGCATCAAATATGTTCTGGTTTGATCATCGTCCCAACCCCACATTTTCCATGTCGCCACAAAACAATAATTTAGCAATAAGTGGATTCTTAAAGACTGCTTCTCTAGACTCAGTTCCAACTGAGTCAGGCCAGTTTAAATGTAACATTATCATGTTGCTTTTCATCTTCTTCCTCCCGAAAGAGAATTGAAGGAAATCCTCATCTGCCCTGCAACACATAGTAAGTGCAGACAGTTTACACTATATACATCTCACTCCACACGGAGGGATTAAGAGGATGGATACATCAAGGACCAGTGGAGCAGACTTGCAGCCACAGTCAGATCTATACATGCGAGTCCAGAACACACACCACAGGCTAGTACGTCAGAAGTTGCAGCATCGGCTCTCCATAAAGCTCCAGCTGGCTCTCTCTTTCATGACAAGACCTGCATCCCTTCAAAGCAACCCTGTGAACTGAACTAATCCTCTCTCATCCACAGACACCATACTGTAAACGCACACACATACACACCAGTGCGCACGCGCACACACACATACACACCAATGCGCACACGCATACACACACACAAACACACACACACCCGCACACACATCTGTGTGCTTGAAATACTCTGATCCAAGTACTTCTCCACAAAGAGTGAAGTGGGGTAGGGTCTGCTGTTCTCTAACAGGTGGGGGGTGGGGAGGGGCTCGAGGTTGTGTGGGGTCATGTACGTTTAAGTGCTTTGTCAGTCCCATTCTGCAACCCTTTAAATGACAAAAAAAGCCCCCTTTAGATGATGCTGTGTCATCAGCTCTCGTTGTTTCCATCTTCTCTTTTACCCAAGGCTTTTTACTATATTGTCTCATAGTTGTAATCACATCTGTACCAAGAGGCCACCTCATAATAACTTTGCCCACAGCAAAAATTAAATGAACTCATCAAAAGATGCTCTAGAGTTTATCTGTACATAACAATGAATCATTCTCTAAGCATTGCAGGGTCAAGAATGTATGAGTCTAATGACAAACACTAAACCGTAGCGCAGTGAGTCTGACAGGGGAATGCAGAAGCTGCGGTGAGAAAAGCTTCAGTTTCCCGCTCAAACATACTGCAGTTTTTTAGAATTATGACCTCTATTAAGGACAGCAGCTGATTTGTCTAACGAGCTTTTGTTAATAAAGATGTTCCCTTGGTGGAAATTTACATTCTACAAGTTAACAATTATGCATGGATGGTATTAGGCGGCTTATTCAATGTAATAACTCTGATTAATGACCTTTTATTTGTAGAACCATGACTACAACCCTGCCATAATAAACGATAAGCAGACAAGTCTGCGAGTTGAAAACACTTTGCCAAAGTTACAAAGACATATGAAAAAATGTGAATTTCTGAAGTTTCATTAGATTGGGGGGTGACCCTTTATTTACCTCACGTTTCCACCACACTCATTTAAATATGGTCTGTAAAAATATTGCGTTAATCATGGGACAGGTGTTCAATTCTGACAGTATTTGGTTTATAATGGGCACGTAAGGGTAAAATGAAGGTTATATACTGAACAAAAACAAGACGAATGATTATTTTTTGATTAACCTTTCTACATAGATGTATTCTGAACGTTGGTTGTGGTTTGACAGGCCAGAGGCGATCTGCAGGTTCCGTCCAGGTGAAGAAACCAGCTGTGAAAGGTCAGACTCCAGCCTTCCTCCTCTGCGCCTCTCCCTGTGTGCAGCAGGCCTTAATGGCCGCCCGTTACAGCATGACAGCTTCAACTTAATCCTCATTAAGTACTGTAACAATGCAGGAAGTGGCTGCTGCAGTCACGATTACGAGGGCGCACTATTTGGCAGGAAATGGCTCCTTTCAGCTGCGTCCAAGACACCTAGAGCGTCCCAAAAGTTTTCACCGCTCACTGATGTCCTTCGGGTGTTTAAATTAGTTCCAAGGGACGACAGTACGTAAGAGAGAGAAGGAGAGAGATGGAAAGGAATACGGAGGAGTAATTTGACTTTTCAATTTTTTGAATACTTAGCCGCATTGGGAAAAAAGAGACTTATATGAGCGCTGGAAGGTGGTCATTATTGAATCTCATGCTCACAGCAAAACACAATCCCGATCTGTGTTTAAAATCCACGATATCTGAAAAGTAACAACGTGACCAAACCAATGTGGTAATAACTGAAGAACTAAAACCAGTAATCGATTAGTTTATGAACGGTCAGGCCTACATCGGACGTCCTGTAGGTCACAAATGCTGCTATTTTAATGCCCTTGAAACGTGATTTTGCGATATAATAATATATCGGCAAGGAGAAAAAAAAAAGCACCACGTTGTTAAATCTAACTCTTATCCATTCATCCCATATGTCACAACGACGTAAATTACAGTCAGACGTAGAATAAGACGATTTTTCATATTGAATCTTATACACCACAATACTTCAAATAACTGTATAAATTAAGGATCTGATGAGTCTGCATTATCTCAAAAAGATAAAGTCACTATACATACACACGCACACCCACACACACATAATACATTTCAACTTTCACGTGGAACCACATTAAGTCACTTGTATGTGTTTCAGTGTTTGCCCATATTGTATAGCAGTTACATTTACGTACACTGGACAAGGAGTCATTTTCAAAAGCACCTACATGTCTAAACATATACATACATTGATAAATTTAAAGAATGTTGTATACGAGTATGGATGTTTTTCTAAATAGGTTGTTTTGGTTATATGGCCATATTTAGCTTTATTATGGATTACTGTATATATATTATTCAATTCAGATGTGTTTTAAGTCTGTACGGCTGTTACCTTGGTAATTGTCATACTTCCTGATTAAATAAAGACAGAAAACACAAGCAAGAAACTCCAACCTCCTTTCAGTTTGAGAAACCATCACATTTAAGTGGTTCATTCTGCTACATAAAGCATATGATGCCTTTATTAATATCCAATCCAATTGGACACCTACATTTCTATACTTATTCTTCACCCTGTGATCTCTGTGCATGAATAACTCAGCTTTAAAAGAGCAAAATAACCACATCACTCTTTTTAAAGTATTTATTTACTAAACGTTGTACAATGTGAGAGTGAAGCAAAGGTAAAATGACAATGATAAAAAAAACACATATCAGACATAATGTGACATACAGACTTTCAATTAAAATAAAGAACATCCATACTTAGTTTATGGTGCAATAAATAACAGGAAATTGACAAAAATCAGAGTTTTCTCTTAAAGTAACATATCAGTACAGATGTTCATTTAACGAAAAATATAAATTTAAAGTCCCTCTCCTACTTTAATACAAATAAAGTGACACTTTATGGCTCTTACAATGATTCTTCCAATGTATGAAAGGCAACATTAAGTAATAAAAGTTGTCCAAGTACAGATTTGCCATCATGTTGGAAAAATATGGGTAAATAAATAAAACTCAGTGACAGATGAATATCACAATAAAAACAAAAAATGTGTGTTTCATCATGAAACTACATATGTGCAAAGAGCTAACAGTCACTTTTAGTGAGTAGAAATTACTGGATTGATACAGTTTTTGTCTTCAGGCAAAGTGCGCATGACCTATACGCATACACTACAGTGAGAGTGTAAAGGTAAAAATCTAAAGGGAAGAGCAGTTAGACAACAGTGTCAAACATTATCCAAATACATTTGTGATGTGTCAGCTGCAAAACATGTTTAAAGTACACTTAACGTAGGATCATTAAATATTATTGGATGTCAAGCATATAAAATGGTTCCAAGTATATAAATAAACTACATATGCAGCTCCCCATTCAACCAAAATACACACCAAACGGCGACAACAGCATATTAAAATCATGACAGCTATCTAATAAACTGCATTTGCAAATGTCTCCTAACACTGTAACTCAGAATTATCCAACCAACACTGTGAACAGACAAATCCATTGTGGTTTTATTTTTTTAGAAATAATTAAATTTTTAAGCTTCCCTTAACATTTGTACTCAACTTTGTGTTTTTTTTTGTTAAATAATTGAATTTTAAGCTTCCCATAACATTTGTACTCAACTTCATCCATAACGTCCTTTAAAATGGACTTCAGAATCATCCAAATGAGTGGAGCAAACCAAACGAAACGGTTTTTATTTGCTCGTGTTGAACCAGAAGCGAAACAACCGCTCCAAAGTGTGTTAGTGTAATAAAAAATATGCCTACGACAATGGATGCTTTGCAAAAACCTTCAATTAATTAAAATCCAGCCTTGATACCCCAGTGCTCCAACGCAGACGAGGAATGAACTTAAATGGAAATCTGTCTAATGACAAAGTGCTGCTCTCAGTTTCCAATTTCATTATCGTCCATTTTCTTCTTCTCACCATTCAACAACTGCTTCCTTTTGTTCTCTTCTTGTTCCTTTGCTCGTCTTCTGTCTGACCACTTTGTCTTCTGGACTGGAAGTGTGTGTTCAGAGTAGGCTGGCCAGACTGGTGGTGGGTCCGTTCTGAGGTTGAAACTGCACAGGAGGGAGTCCGTCGGTCCACTGAAATACAGCACAGTCCAGATTTCTACTCTGAAATTCTGGCAGTGTGGATCGTTTCCAGAAAGTTCTAACGAGGCCGACGCACTTACACTGATGAGATTGTGCTCAGGGAGGCTGCAGGCGGCGATGTGGTCCTGCAGGAGCTGCTGGGAAAAGTTCTGGTGCATTTGAGCTGCTTCGTGGGCGTCCATGGTGTTTCCACACGCCCTGTTCAGATCTGCTGGGAAAAGACCATTATGTGTTGACTGGTGAGCACAGATACAGTGGTGCATTTAATGACTTTGTTTCATGGTCAGGGGCAGTCTTCGGTAAGCACAGGCCCAGAGTAAATCGAGTTACTGCAGCGTGATGAAGTGTCTCTTCGACCACTCTGCCGTTTCCTTTTTCCTTAAGCCTCACCCAAACTCTAATCTGGTTTTGCCTCTGTGGTTTATTGACACAGTAAATGCCCATCTGTGCCTCTGATACCTGAAATGTTTTTCAGTATCATTGATGAACACATGTACGGAATGATTGGAATAAATAGACAACCCTCAAGGATAATGGGCTTTGAAGAAAAAATATGACCGTAAAATTATTTTCAATAATTAATTTTGGACATTAAACAATTGAGCTGAGTCTAATAATATTAGTCACTCGGTTCCTCTTTCAGACCAAGTAACCTGCACTGATGCCTGTGCTTCAAGTAGGACGCTTTATGAGCTTTCCTCTTACGCCCCCAAGAGGCTAAATTATACACATACAGCTTCTTCTAATTCACTACTTGGATAGAAATGGAAACATTAGAATCTTCGAAAAGCACTCACTGCACTATACAACACTCCATTACAACTAAAACTCATGAAAAATGCAATGCTTATAAGTATGCATACATATAAAATTAGGATATTCCAAAAAATATACTTGAATCATTTTCACTGGCAAACATTCTATATTTTCAACGATTCATACAAATGTAAATGGTAGTGTTTGCTTTGTCTTTGGTTTAGCACCTGTGGAATACTACTCCTTTTCTTTACTTTGTTGTACTTTGTGCAATGATAACGGCTTTGCATAGCCACCATATCTCTGCACTTCATCAGTGCGGTGCCAGCGCTATAGATAGGTCTGGCACCATCCACTATGGTTGTGGAATAGGGGCGGAAGTTCCTTGAGTTGTTGGGCTGTTTCGTTAAATGAATCACGCTCAACTTGGACAGAGCTGTGCGCAGGTTGAAACAACAGTAGATTTGCAAATTAACACTTGAAAAATAGATTGGCGAAATGTGTGAGCGCTGGGAAGGCCGTTGTAGTATTAAAACATCCCCACATAAGAAAAGTACACGCAACAAAGCAAGTCGTCACCAAAACGTGTTAGTTGCAGCTCATCAAATTCAGCCCAATCTGGTCTAACGTGGGCTGTACCAGTCCAATAATAACAGAATGACATAGTGTATAAATAATGTCAACTCCAAACTTTTTATATATGATGAAAATGTTTGTGTCTACAAACTGTCTTTTAAACAATGTGAATTACATTAACAACCTCTAAACTCGTTAGAAAAGTAAGTGTAATTTTAACAATATTAAACCTGTTTATAATTTAAACATGTACATTATAACTCACAAACATTTAATAATATCACTTAAGTTAGTTTTTTTGTGAAATTATACTTTGTTTTAGTGGAAATACAGGAAAATTACATGAAAATATTTGCATTTACACACAACAATTTGTTATAGTGAGTATTTATGTCATGATATTTTTCCCAGTCTGTATGTGGAACCTGAACTATAATGTTTGTAAATATCTTAGGTGTAATTTTTGCATTTCACAAATTCATCCCACGGGCCAGATTGGACCCCTTGGCGGGCCACATTTGGCCCCTGGACTGTGTATTTGACACCCCTGCTCTAATCGAGACGTTGAAAGGAGTGAGGGAGACGTTAAAAAAAAACAGCCACACAGACAGTGTACGGAAGGAAAATACTAATCCCACCAGGGCATGATGGAAATATGTGACCTTCTTCCAGGAGAGTACGTCTGTCAGCTGGACTACAATGACACTACAGCTTTCTATCTATACATGTCTGTCTTTTTATCTGTCTCAACAGGTGGAACAAAAAAAACCCGTCTACTTCTTTCAGGAGTGCACCAAGGATCTTGGTGGAAATAAATCAGTCTTTGCTGTACCTTTGAGAAGCGCGGATGACCAAAGCTGCACGGACATGTCTGGGATCTTGCTGGCCAGCTGCATGGCAGGAACCACCATGTTATTACTTTCCTAGAAGAAATAAGACACTTTTACATGTGACCACGGTCTCATTTGAGGAGGTATGTTACTGGAATGAGGGTGGTCTAACAGATAGGATGTGTGGTTTGTTGACCTACCCTGTGGTTACCCAGCACGAAGAAGATATGGCCCAGTAGCACGAGTGAGCAGGCCGTTAGTCGATTGAGATCCTCAGCATTCGACATTTTCAGGGTTTCTCGCAGAAATCGTCTGTGGGTGCGAATGTGCACTTTAACGTCACATGTTAAACATTTATCCAACTATGAATATGGGTTCATGCAGCTTGAACCAAGTTTTGAGACCTTTTTTTTTATGACACTAAGTATTAATTTTAAAAACCTTTAAAATGACCAAAACTTAACAAGAAGCCACACAAATCACTGGGTAATTCAGTCTGTGGACTGTGCGAATTGTAGTGGCATACTAATCAAAGATACCCATCTTTAATTTAATATTAAAACAAATTCAGTAGTTCTTCAATTTCACAAACAAAGTCCTTTTTATGACATCTTTTAACAACTCATTCACTGCCAGACAGCAAATAACGTCTATAGATGTCATTGGCAGTCAATGAATTTTAAAGACACATGTTCAGGGTCAAATACAAGCAATTTTCAAGCATTTTTAAGGATAATTTTCAGGAACATGTGATTTTTTTTTTTTTGTCGCAATTATAATTACAAGCACTTTTCAGGTCTTAAAAACACAACACTTGAAATTCAAGCATCTTCAAGGATTTCAAGCAGCCGTATGAACCTTGAGCCCTGTAGAAATGAAGCAGAAGCAGTTCTTACTTGGCTTCGTTGTAACGTCCCTGGAAGAAAGACAGGAGCCCTCTGACGTAAAAAGCTGCTGCTCGTAGACAGTGAGAGCTGAAACAGTTGGTTAAAAGGTTTATTATTCCAAAATCGTATTTTTTTAATAATGGAAAGAAGCAAATATACATACATACGTATATTTTTATGAATAAGTACCTGACAGGAAAGTTGTGATCAGGATTAATCCTCTCTAGAAGACTATATAGCTGTTAATTCCAAAAGGTCAATTAGAAAACAAGTTTATTGTATGTGTTTAGATGAATACGTTTTTGTACTGGAGGAAGGAGAAACTCTCACCTCTTGATGTCTGTTGCCTTCACGGATATAAACACTAGCTAAATTAGTGACAATGAACGTCCACAGCTCCTGATGTGTCGTCAGCTGAAAAGAAAGAGACACCGAATCACTGAGGTATAATGATCTGAGCATCACACGAATGCAAGTCACATTTCTGAAACTGAATGACTTCATTTCTATTCAGTGGCAGCATACATGTTACCTTGGACTTTGTAAATGAGGGACATAGAGGGAAGTCAGAAAGTTCACAACCCACAGGAACAATGCACTGATGTATAACATAAGGTGAAGACTACAGATACGAGACATTTACCGACCATGAATAATGACATTCACCTGTAAAGCAGCAGTGAACTGAGCCTCGGCATTATCCATGCAGTTCACAGAGATACAGTAGAGTCCCTGACACACAAAGATAAGAGGAAACACACGTGAAAGCCTCATATCATTGGTCACATACTATGCGGCTTATCAGAAGTGTTCTGCAGTTGAGACCACACATCTGTCGAGACATCTGCCGTCATTACAGGTACATTTCGTTCATGTATTTCATAAAATCAGAAAAGTGGTCGTTGACCTCAGATCAACTCAATCGACGTTTCCTTTTCTTTTTCCTCCCTCGCAAAAGCATTTTCCAGTTTCATAATAAGCTCTGTTAGCTTCTCTGTTAGGGCAAATGTATTTTTGTTCCCATGCCAACTTACCAATAGTGTATGAAGCTGGGCAGCATGATTGGTAAACAGGCGAGGAGACTGTTGGCAAAGCTGGCAAACCTGAGAAATCTGAACAAAGACAAATTTGAACCGCATTTACAAAGTAGCTAGGACTAACAGAGTATATGCTCTTCCATATATTTAGATGTAAAATGGTGGAATCGGGATGATCCTCCACTTACTTCTTGTAATGCTGTGGCCTTGTGTCCAGTGACCAGCCGACACATTATAATATGCTCCAGCAGGATGACTTGGAAGGAGGACAGGATGGGATTGCTGTCGAGCACTATGGGCATACAGAAGTGAATCGGGTTCAGGTAACAATCAATGGTTTATTCCTTCATTCTTTCATCTTCCAAACCCGCTTTATCCTTTGCAGGGTCGTGGGGGTCACTGGAGCCTATCCCAGATACTCAAGGGCGAAGGCGGGAGGGGGGGTGGGGGTGTTTAAAATCACCCCAAGTGTGATTTTAACAGTTTATAATTTATTCATGTAAAAATTACAATTTACAGATCACAGAGGATCTACAAATACACAAAATATTTAGTAACAGGTAGAATTTTGATAAAAAATTACGCCTAATTCTCTTCAGGCATTTCAGGTTGTTTACATTTGTTTGGGTTATTTATGTTTTTTGTGAAATGATAATAGTAGTGAGTATTTATAGGTCATTATGGAAATATTTTTCCCAGTCTCTCCATTGAACCCAAACTATAATTTTCTATAAATATATTCGGTGTAATTTTGGCATTTCACATATTCATCCCACGGGCTGGATTGGAACCTTTGGTGAGCCGTATGTTTGACACCCTTGGTCTAAACACACTGAATTGGAGTCTGGATTTGAATAATGACACACTGTGACGGGTTTCAAATACCATAATGTGGGAACTTTTCAGTTGAAATTCAAATCTACTTGACACAACGGCACATGATCAGGAGAGCGCGTGAATCGAACCGCCAACCCTTCGGTTACGGCCAACAACCGGCTCTACCACCTGAGCCATGGCCGCCCCTCAATGGTTTATAGACGGGTAAAAGAAATGAAACCAAACTTACTTTTCAGCTTCTCCAGCTGCATGAGAGCTTTGTCAGTGTATTTCTGTGCCTTTTCTAAGTATCCTGCCTGCATCGAGTGCATCACCGTCACCTAATATGTGGGAAAATACATATCCGTGGGTAAAGGTTTTACGCCCGTCATTCTAATATCACTCTGGGATGACGGTACTTAAGAGTATACACGTAGGGAATAAATCTCACCAGATAAACCAGCACACACATGTGCTCTTTGGGGAGCCAGTGGAAGAGAGCTGCTGGATTGGTGGGGAGAATCTCGTCATCGTGCAGAGTGGAGATAGTCTGGATGCACTGCTGCAGCTGCTTCAAACATGGCTTCACACTTTTCACCTGAAACACACATGCATATGAGCTTGGTAACAGTGAGCGTCTTCTTTTAGAGTATCACTTATCCCTGAAAAAAAAAAAATCATACTTGACCCCTATCTTTTTTTTTTTCTTCTGTCCAGACTACAGACACTTCACTGTGAGGATGCAATGACACAAGTTAATTTCCTAATTCAATCATTTACTCAACACTCACCAATTACCAACATTTCAGACTGTGCAATGAATGACTCAGTGAACGAGTTCCCTTTATTTGGAATCTGTGGTGTATCGGCAGAGACACATATGTATGAAACTGTACCTGTCCAGCATCCAGGTAGTGTGTAACTTGCAGCACCAGGAAGAAAACTCTAAGGGATTCCTTCTGAATGGGGTTTCCCTGCCAATTCTCCACGATGGTCCCACACAGTGTGAGCAGAGGGTGTACCTCACTCAGCTTCCGTTCCATCAGCAGCAGCTGCGCAGACATTTAGAAAGCTAAATGACAATAAACAAAGCGAACACAGTGTAATATACCTTTAATAGAAGAGCCAAGGGCACTTACCATTCCTTTACTTAATAAAAATAGGGCTCTGAAAGTTAATAGAAAAACACCGTATTTCACTTCATATAATGAACATTTGAAAATAGATGGAGGTGGAATCTCTCACGATTATTCGAGCATAAACCTGACACCTTGTGTACTCTGATCCCATGACTCTTGCATACTCGGCTCCGACTCCCAGAAGGTCACAGGCAGATACCAAATCCTTCTCTAATGCGTGTAATTGCTAAAAGAGGAAGATCATCCAACACATGGATCAAACTTGCTTCTAATCAAATGACCATAATATCCTCAAAAAGGTAACGCTTGATGTTTTCTTACTGCCAGCTGAAAAAGCAGTCTGCAGTGCCAGTAGGGAGTTTGCTGAGAGATTTGAATGGCATTCCGCAGCACTGGCTTTGCGGAGTCCACCAGGTTCTACAAAAGAAAAAAAAAGTTTATTTGTTTATTTGGAGCATCATAATAATGTTAATACTATATACATTTGTGTTCTATTTTTTCCAATGAGCTTTTGAAAGTTTCTATTTTTTTGGGTAGGTATTTCATATGGATATGGATTTATACATGGATGCAAAATTTCAACAAATGAAAACAATTATTACAGAAATCACAAGGTGTCGTGCAGGGAATTAGTAGGCAGCTGCAAACATTGTATCAGACGTGAAAGTAACAAAATTAAGACGTTCAAATAACCAACCACTATTCTGTCCATAACAGTAATTACGTGGTAAATAAGTGTTTACCTGTTGACAGTAGAACTCTGACAGAATGCTTGCTGCTTCAAACTTGACATCTTCAAACTGAGGGATCTGACAAAAAGCATTAAGGGAATGGTTTTAATCCCATAATGGCAAAAAAAACCCAAACCCCCCCGAAACCATTGGGATGGAGGTTAACGTGCGCACAAGAGAAAGGATACTTCCTGAGAGATGAACCACTGCGGAAACAAGAGAGTGTCGTATCAGTGTCATTCTCACAGTAAACGCTGATTTGTGCAGTGACTGAAAACACATGATGATCAGAGGCTGTGTTTACATATAGTGCAACACAAACACAAACACCGGCTCGGTCCTCGGGCTCCGCTCACCGCTTCCTCCAGGTGCGTCTGTGCCAGTTCGCTGTTCTTCGTATGTCGGTACAGCACCGACCCCAGCTGGAGGTGAGTCCGGGCCTCGACCCTGGGGGGTGGCTTGAACTGAAACACTGCCTGCAGACAGTGGACGCACAGTCGGATCTTCGGTGGACTCGACGTGCGGAAATGTTCCGCAAAACCCAGCAGTGCGAGGTACCAGGGCTCCGGGGCCTCTGTGGTCGCGGACATCTGGACTCCCCCAAATGCAAACCGACGGCAGCAAAAGATTTAGGTTTGTGTCTGCACACACGTCCACGGCATTCGTCCTCGGCTCCCGCTGCCCTCTCCGGTGTTTCCCACCTCAGTCATTTGCACCAATCTGAGGCTTCATCCCCTTCTTTGGTTTAATGATAACCAGCGCTCAGCAGTGAACGGACGACAACGCCATCTACTGGACAAACGGCAGAATAGGATGCTAAAATTATACGAGCAATTCTTAATAAATTCTTAATTCTTAGGAGATAGATAGATAGATAGATAGATAGATAGATAGATAGATAGATAGATAGATAGATAGATAGATAGATAGATAGA
>JAPTHA010000010.1:8339225-8358942 GCA_029814585.1 Gymnapogon annona
TATACAGTATACACACACATATATACATATCTGGCTATGTAGAATTTAACATGAAATGTTTACTGTACTTTTTTTCTAAGACTATTCAAAATTCAAATACAAAGATTTTTTAAAAGTTATGTTTTTATTTATTTTTACAAAAGAAGTGGTATTGTATCTTATAACATAATTTAATGTAGGCACTGCCTTGCATAGGTTTTGTATTTTTAATCCCCGGAACTTTTACATTTCGGTGCTCATTTTAAAATATTTGTTTTCACTTAGGAGCTTGTTTATTATGTGTATTTAACTATTTGTCTATGCATTTCGTTGAATCGTACTATTAAATTAGGATGAATATAGGACATGGATCTCATGTGTGACAGCACCAAATGGTACGTCGGACGAAAATATGAGCAGGACCTATTTTGCGTAATTCACTATTCACCTACCCTGATCCACGTAGAGCAGCACGGTAGCGCCTTTCTTGCCTCTGATTGGCTGGAAAAGCTCTTCTCCATTGGCTACTTGACCTGCCAATCAACTTGTATACGAGGGCCGCAAGATGTCAGCTACCACTCAAAGTTCTCGGGCGCCGCTAAAGGGTCCAATTTGGCCCATGGGATGAATTTATGAGATGCAAAAATTACACCTAAGATATTTATATAAAATTATAGTTCGGGTTCAACTGAGAGACTGGGAAAAATATTTCCATAATGACCCATAAATACTCGCTACTATAATCATTTCACAAATAAAACAAAAATAACCCAAACAACTATAAACAACCTGAAATGCCTGAAGAGAATTAAGCGTCCTTTTTTTTTTTTGATCAGAATTCTACCTGTTACTGGATATTTTGTGTATTTGTAGATCCACTGTGATCTGTAAGTTGTAATGTACGTGTATAAATGATAAATTGTTAAATTACACTTGGGTCGGCCATTGTTCAGATGGTAGAGCAGGTCGTCTGGTAACTGAAGGGTTGGCGGTTTGATTCCTGCTCTCTCCTGATCTTGTGCCACTGTGTCCTTGGGCAAGACACTTCACCCACCTTGACTTCCATTGTCCCTGTATGAATGTGTGTGTGTGTGAACAATGTCCCTGCGATGAACTGCTGACTTGTCCAGGGCCCCCCCCCACCTGCCTTCACCCTTGAGCAGCTGGGATAGGCTCCAGTGACCCCCCCGATCCTGCAAAGGATAAAGTGGGTTTTGGTAGATGAATATATGAATGAATAAAATCCCACTTATTATTATTTTTCTCAATAATGTTGATTTCTTTCGGCCTTTTCCCTCCCGGGGTCGCCACAGAAGATCCAAATTTGCATAATTGATTTGGCAGGAGTTTTTTACATCAGATGCCCTTCCTGACACAACCCACTCATCCCAGGAATCAAACCCATTTTCTCCTATGCATCAGCCCAGTGCCTTACCAACTGAGCTATTCAGCCAGTTATTCTTAATAATGTTAATGTTGTTAATGTTATTCGTTGCCTTTAAGGACAGTAAACATAAACTTTTTCACTGTATGAGGTCAGTTTGGAGTTGACATTATTAATATGGAATTCTGTTATTAATTTAGTAGTCTGGCCCACATCAGACCAGATTGGGCTGAATTTGGCCCCTGAACTAAGATGAGTTTGACACCCCTGGTCTAGACGGTGTGTTACTTTGGAGATAAGGACCCGCCCTCCCCTCACCCCATCCTCGCCGCTGTTGAAAGCCGGTCGTAGCGGAAGCGCACGTTACGTAAATTGCGTAAGTAGACACAGTGATCGCAAGTTCATTCATAACAGTGGAGCTGCTCCCTGTCACGGTAACAACAGTTGAGTAATTTCTTTCTTATATAATACGATCTTTACACAGTATGAAAAAAAACCACACGCACTAGCATATCTCTATTTACGAAACGTTTTTTAAAAAAAAAAATACTTACAAAAAAAAGCAGGAATGCACATCTGCTAGCTTACATCAGCTAACGCCAGCTATCATGACTCAACGTTAACAATATCTGTCATCTTTTATCACATCAGAGTGGAAATTAACGTCGCAAAATGGCGAGGAGGATCACACAGGAGACCTTTGATGCCGCCGTGAGGGAAAACATGGAGGAGTTTGAGATGGAACCAGGCGAGGCTTTGAGGGAAGCTGTGGAACAGTTTGAGTCTCAAGGTAACGGACAGATAAATAGTGACGGTTTATTCTTATGGTACTTTATCCATACGTGTTCCATAGTGCATTTATTTGTATTGGCTGTTGTTTTAACGAGCCTATTGAGACTCAATTTGTGTTATACCTATCTTCGGAAGTAGATGGAACATATAAACTCCCAAATATTAAACTTGCATGAGCACACTGTATCTATATGCTCTCCCTTAAAAAGAGTAAACCATCAGTTAACTAACAAGTACCAAACTGTAAATGTTTTGCTCTTTCATTGAGGATTAGGAATGGCGTTTTAACTAGTCAATGATTAGATTAGATTAAATTAGATTCCTTTAATGGTCCCACTCGGGGGGCGGGGGGAATTTCCATTCACAGCAGCAGAAAACATCCACAGCACACAAGAGCAAAAACACAAATAGAAAAGGAAATAATATAAATACAAAAGGAAATAAACAGTTGTACAACAATTATTTCCTGTTTCAGCCTGTTCACTTTCTATTATGACACCTGACAGCTGCAGGAAGGAACGACCTGCGATACCTCTCTTTCACACACTTGATGTTTGAGATTAGTTTCAGTTATGCTCAGGATGTTTAATTTACACACAGGACTCATTTGTGAAGCACAGGGTGGACTCTTCTCAAATTATAACCACCTCTGAAAATGTCATTTGTGAAATTCTGATTACAGTTTCAACATGTTTTTTTTTTTTTCTATTTTGGTGTTTTCCAGTTGTCTGGAACTGGAAAACACCAAAATAGACCAAAATTATCTGGCTGAATAGCTCAGTTGATAAGGCACCGGCCTGGTGCATAGAGGACCCGGGTTCGATTCCTGGTATGAGTGTCCAGTGGGTTGTGTCAGGAAGGGCATCAGATGTAAAAACTCCTGCCAAATCAAATATGAAAATTGGATTTGCTGTGGTGACCCTGGAAGGGAAAAAGCCGAAAGAAATCATCATGTGTTTTCCAGTTGTCTATATCGCCACGTCATTGATCCTGTGTAAAATGAGGTGTTACTGATGTATGATAGTCAAAGAAATAAGGGTGATTTACCACTATAACATCCCCATCAAAGCAGTCTTTAGTCATAAACCTGACTCATTTTTAGTCAAAGAGATTAAAAAAACTTCTCTTGATGCCAGCTGCTGTAAAACAAAAGTCATTATAGTGAATACAGTCATTTTCATTTCAGGAACTTCCTCTTATGTAATATTCTTTGAATGCTATGTGACTCTATGTTTAATCAGCAAAGTGTGCAGTTTTAAGAAAATGCATAGTTCCTAGTGGATTCAATCAGTTTTTGTTGTGTGCCTGTTTATGAATGCAGGTGTGGACCTCAGTTGCATAGTAAAAGCTGTGCCAACTGTCTCATCTGATGACAAACAAGACGAGCAGACACACGAGGTTTTACAGGTGAGCTTATTTTTCAGGGTGGCTGACCATATAAAAGTCTCTGTTTGCCAAATCTTATTGCAGCTTCTTCTCTGTTTTCACCTGCAGGCCTTGGATTCCCTTCGGCTTGAAAAAGACGCTGCGGAGGTGACAGCAGAAATCAAACGCTTCACTGAACAGTGTTCACTTGGGTTTGCCCAGAGGTATCTGGCTGCCCAAAAAGATGCCTACCCTGTCATCCTCTCTTTCTGCAAAAACAGTGTAGAGGAGCAGAAAGCTGTGTTGGCTGCCCTTTTAGCTCTTGCCGCACTGACTGATGGACAACCAGACTTGTTAGACACAGACGGCCAGCAGTTTCTGTTGAACGTCATGAAGAAGTATCGGGATGATTCGTCCATAATGTGTGCGGCCATATGCACAGTGCGCCACTGTTGTTTAAAACATGAACAGAATAGGCAGGATTTGGTCAAAGGTAGTGTCCTGCCTCTGGTCACTGGGGCCATTACTCAGCATAATAGGTGTGCAGATCTGGTCAAGGAGGCAGCTACGGCTCTAAGGGTCATGACCTTTGATGATGATGTCCGAGTTACATTTGGACATGCTCATGAACATGCTAAAATGATTGTTCTAGAGCACAATGGACTGAAAGTCTTAATTGAGGCAGCGAAAGGTAAGGATGAACTAATTTTCAGCAAACCTTGGATCTCACAGTTCACATCAGGGAATTAGTATATTTATTGTATTTCTCTCTCGATCGCAGCTCACCGCGATGATACATCTGTACTAAGTGAGCTGTGTGCCACTTTATCTCGCCTGGCTGTAAGAAATGAGTTCTGTCAAGACATCTGTGACCTGGGAGGACTAAAACTCATCATGACCCTGCTTGCAGACAGCTTTGAGTCCCAGGTATCAAAGAACAATGGATTATGATATTAAATGATAGACATCTTGTATGTTTGACCTTCTCACTGTGCTGCTTTTCCCCTGGCAGGAGTTGGTTCGACAGGTCATGAGTGCAATACGAGCTGTAGCAGGAAATGATGATGTGAAAGACGCAGTTGTTAATGCAGGAGGAGTCCAACTTATTGTCATTGCGATGAACAGACACATGAGCAACCCCTCTGTGAGTTAAATGCCAAATTTGTGTTCCTGTAATTATATAATTTGGTTGGAAAATGTTGTAAGACAGTTTGTACATGTTGCTGTAGGTGTGTGAGCAGGGCTGTGCATGCCTCTCTGTGCTCGCCCTACGTAAACCCAACAACTGCAAAGTCATCATGGAAAATGGCGGCGCATTGGCTGCGGTGCAGGCTATGAAAGCGCATCCTGATGTGGTCAGTGTGCAGGTAAATAATGAAGTCATTATTTATTAATATCCTCATTTGAAAAGCAAGCATGTTCAGAGCCTGCTCATTCTCTGCCTTTTGTTTCCTTCCTTTACAAACAGAAACAGGCATGTATGCTGCTGAGAAACCTTGTTTCTCGTATGCGTACCTTCTGCCAGCCGATCCTCGAGATGGGAGCAGAAACGCTGATTGTCCAGGCTCTGTGTACTCACCAGGACTGTAGTGATGTGGGCAAAGCAGCCCTCCGAGATCTAGGATGCCAAGTGGAGCTACGAGAACTCTGGACTGGGAAACGTGGCGGCCTCACCAATTGAAAAGAGAAAAGCCCGGAGCTCTTTTGAAGTTCTCTTACATGAGTCTGCCTAATGTGAATTCCTAAGGCAACTTGATTTTAATTGCCGAATGTTAATTAATGATATCGGTTGTATGGCCAAAAGTTGAAAGTCATGCACATTCACTGTGCTAGGTATGTCCTGAAATCTTCAGAGAAGCTGAGTTATTGACAAGGATTTTAATCATAGAGTTAATTCCATTAAAATAATAGTCTCAATTTTCAAGCAACGTGTTTATGAGGTTGACAATTTATCCTCACCTGGTGGAGGTTTCATGTTGTCAAGTCCAAAAAAGGTCAATTATTCATTCTTTGTTATATTTGTTTTATACCTACAACGTTTTGGAAATGAGTGGGTAAATGCACTTTTATGTTTTAAGGTATGGATAAAATGTGTATTTGATGTACATCACAGGTGAACTGCACCGTCATGGGCAGGATCACACTGTCAGAGCCAAACTGCTATGCCTTATTTTATTATTATTATTTTTTATCAGAACTAATCTGAATATTTCAACATTGTCCTGCGAAAGTTGGATAAAACTCTTCTTGTGTATCACCTTTCTGTTTCTGTGTGTATGTTTGCCTTGTTTACTGTGTCTGAAGCGGGAAAACAATCCTTAATTTTATCCTTAAATACACTCAAATTCCATTAAAAAAATCTCCTGTCATGCATGTTCACACACCCCTTGAACCGACCTATCCAGTCTTGCGTCTCGTCCGCGAGACTACATTTCCCACAATCCCCTAGGCGTCGTCCTTGTCAAACCTCACGGTGAGGCTAACTCTACCTCTGGTAGCTGACAGAAGTGGTATCGACACCAACACCATGCATTATGTCAGTCACTTTAAGTCACTTCTGGGATTTTGGAATTGATGAATGTGAGGAAGATAGTGCCTCCAGCGTAAAGAGACATTTGCATCAAGATCAAAGTTTACTGCCGACGAGACCAGCATCTTGATATCAATGAAACCTTGCTGCAAGCTAACGGCAAGCTAATGTTATCTAAACCGCTACTTGGCTAACTTATAAACAGCGTCGCAACAGCCAAGTGAAGAATTAAAATCAGGCGGCGACCAACGATTTCAGAGGATCGTTAAATCTCCCTGGTGCTTTCAAAAAGTGTAAGGTAAGAAATGAGGTGTTGGCGAGCGCTGACAGACAGCTGGCTGCACAGGGTGGATGTGTTATGTGGACAAGTTTAGACAGGACCAGTCAGGAAGAAGAAAGATGCATGGTGATCACTGTGTGTATGAATGTCAGGCTGAAATTTTAAAAAATGGTGTAATTTTTTTTAGAATCAAATATTTGTTCTGCGACGTATTATTAAAGCGTTCGTGTGTTTCTGTGTGTCTGCAAATGAGTTATTGGGAGTTTGGGACGCATGAACCATCAGTGATTTCACCTATAGTAATCAACACTTGTCTAGTAACTCGTTTTCTTATCAAAACTCAGCTCAGTTTTGTAAAACCTTTGCCTCTTATATCACAGTGGATTGTTTATGTGGTGGTGGTATTAGTTATAGACGAACTACTGTGAAGTTTGAGTTGCAGACAAGTTCCAGGGAAACTAAGCAGAGATTGGTATCATTCAGGAACAAAGAGGTGGAATTTAATACGATGCTTTGAGAACGACACGGTCTGTGTTAGCAAGGCCAGGCTCTGGATAAGGAGAGGGACACATTAGGGGTTTAAGTGTTCACCCTGAAGATCTTGGCTTGAAGCCCTCTTGTACTGCTGCCAGTTTACTCTGCAAGTTGCCCATGACTACTACTTTTTGTTTGCTCTCTGGTCTCATGGGGTTTCTGCATGGCTGTCTTCAGTGGTACCATGTTGATTTTTAAACCTTTTCGATAAAATTCTTTTACACACTCTGCTGCATTTGTCTTTTTATTAGATTGATTGACCGGCAGCGTTTCCTGGTTTTCAAATCATTGTTTTCCTCTACCTTTGGTCACTGCAAATGTTTCTAAAATATTTATGTTTTTAGTGACTGTAGTCATTAACAGCCACACTATGTCACATTCATCGCAATTATAACTTCACATTAGGTCTGAAAAAAGGGATTATGCTAGTTAATGAGTACATGTTGTGGCCCTTAAAATGTTTCCAAAAGCCTAAAATGTCATATGCAAAAATCTTGTTGAAAAAAAAGTAGTTTATCCACTACAGCAATGAATTTGTCATTCAACATTTTTGTATCATTGAGCTTTCCGTGTTAGCAATACTGTAAGCTGCTGCTGGTTTTGTTCTTAAGGTGGACATGCCCTGTGTATGTAACATTAACAATAGGGCTGTTTGTAATGATTGAGGGTTGCTTGCATGAGCATGTAAAATGATTAGCTCTTTGAAAAACATGTAGACGTTTTGATTCAGATAAAGTTCAGCTCATGTAAAGCTTCACTGAAGCAGATGGTGTAGTTACACATTGGTAAGTCTGTAATGTGGTATCCTCAATGAGGGGTGGAGTGAAGTGGGACTTCAGTGTTTGTGTATTTTAAGCTTTGCTGAGGCGGAGACCTTTCACCTGCAAGTCCTCAACTTAGCCCTACTTTTCCCTCTGTTTTATAACGCATTTAAAGGCGTGACAATGGGTAGAAAGACATCGCATTATTCTGTTGGAAATAATCAGTCTTTATATGTTGACAGGACACTCCTCAGCATGGAAATGCAAACAAAGTTTATTAGTTTATATGAAGTATTTGTTCTAAATTTAGGATGAATGCACTGGTTCTTGGTATCAAACATTAGGGTTAGGTTTTTGAATGTGAAGTTTGCGTTGTCATTTATTTTGATGAAAGAACTTTTAACCTTTTCCTTTAATTCATAGTTATGTTTGACACTTGCCCTCTGTGTAACAAGAGCAGAAGCTCAGACTGTCTTTAAAATGTAACCTTCAAACCTAAACCCCACCTTTTCTTTCAACGCTGACATCTCTCCGCCTCCAGCTCAGAATCACCTGGCATTACGGCCGCGGTGTTTCAATTCATGAGCACGGCCAGTCACAGCCGAGTATAGTCCTCGGGGATGGGGAGTGGAGTTCAGGAACAACGGGCATCGCTTGCGCAGGGAGAAGTGCTGCCACTGGGTTCATCCAGTCAATCTGAAGTAAGTTATCAAATAAATGATCACTCTTTTACACACCTTAGCCACAGCATTTGTGTGTATAAACGATGCTGTGTGTTAATGAGCAAAAATGTCATTATAAAGATGATTTATTTTCTTCTTTCAAGTCACTATTGCACAATAGTGTCGTTTGTTACCTTTGATGATGCCCCCCGGAAGATGTAGAAGTTACAAACACGAATGAAAGAAAATATTCAGTACAATGAAGTCAAAAGAGGTGCCAGTATTTTAGCTGGCTTTGTAAACAAAGTGTAATGAGGCATAGTTAATCAATCAAATCACAAACACCATAACAATTAGCAATTAGAAGAAATAATTAATATATGCATAATGTGTGCTCATAATTGGAGCATAAGTCATTCACCACATGGTACAGCCAAAAACAAAACAAAAAAAATTATATAACAATCATCTTTATAATGTGCTAATTATTGTCATTTAATCCAATCTTTACTGCCATAAGCTTCATTTTGTGATTATTCAAGAAAAATGACTTGTGTGGCAGTGAAGAACGGCTATATCACTGTCTTCTCCTCGGGGAGATGTTCCACACTCCAGTGTCCATGTTTTATCTTTTCGCTGTCCTCTTAAGTGGGTAGTTAAGTTTTTACGTGAGTCTTGTTTTATGATCTACAATAGATTAACCACAACTTTGCTTGTGTAAGGACACACTTGGAAGTTTGACGATGTCGACCATAAATGGGGTTCTTTTTTTTTTTTTTTTCCGTCTCCATTCCCATCCAGGACCTGAAGCAGACCCGCTCTGTTCTCAATTCACTCTTCTCAGGGGCTTTCGCTGGAGCGGTGGCCAAGACAGCCGTTGCCCCTTTGGACAGAACTAAAATCATCTTTCAAGGCAAGTTTCATCCTCTGATGACCTGAATGCATAAACTGTTTTTAGATTATAGGGGATTAAATGACCCACATAAACGAAACGAGGTTATGTTTTGTTTGAACAACATTTACCCATGGTGGTCACAGACAAGAAAAACTGGGCTATTGGTAACATGTCATTTTTTTTCTCCCCTGGTTATTTTTCCAGTGTCTTCAGCAAGATTTTCGGCTAAGGTAGGTGTGGTATCACTGCGTGTTTCATTTAAACCAGTTAAGTCGTGTTCAAAGGCAAACAGGCACTTTCACCCTCATTGAAGGTAACTTGGGCGTTAATGTTTGTCCACTGAACCACAGGAGGCATACAGGTTGATCTACCGCACATACCTGAAGGATGGCTTCTTCAGTTTGTGGAGGGGGAACTCTGCCACCATGGTACGAGTTATACCATATGCTGCCATCCAATTCTGTGCACACGAGCAGTACAAACTGCTGCTGGGAGGTTTCTACGGCTTTCAGGGGGCGTAAGTACTCCTTTATATTGATTACTCAGCATTCACAAACTTGTCGTGACAGCTGTAATCCTCTTGGATCTTGGATCTATTCCAGCCCGTCACAATACTTAACTTTAAATGCTCATGTCATATCATTTTCTTTCTCCCTGCAACATTCCAGAGCGCTGCCTCCAGTTCCAAGGCTCCTGGCCGGCTCTATGGCTGGAATCACTGCGAGCATGTTGACCTATCCTCTGGACATGGTGCGGGCTCGGATGGCCGTTACGCCAAAGGAAATGTAAGGTTCCATCAGAATTTGTAATTGGATAGTTGTCAGTCAATATGAGAACACCTTAACACTGACAGACACTCTACAGGAAAACGATACAAGCAGATAAATGAATGTGATGCGGAAAAGTTTCAGCAGCTGAACAAATTCATAACATTCAGAACAAAACTAAGTGCTTGTTAAATTGATGCATTCCTTTGTGGCCTCAGACAGACAATATTCATTTCATGTTTTTCCAGTTTTATACCATTTGCAATTGCGGTAATGTTGCTACTCTGCTGTTTATTTCTCGGTCTTCCTCTGTTTAGGTACAGTAACATCCTACACGTCTTTGTGCGAATCTCTCGAGAGGAAGGTATAAAAACACTGTATCGTGGTTTTAACCCCACCATTTTGGGTGTTGTGCCCTATGCTGGTCTGAGCTTCTTTACCTATGAGACGCTGAAGAAATGGCATGCAGGTACTGTACTAAATTAAGTATATTTTCTTCTCTGCACCCTGTGTTTTTATGTCTCAAGATTCAGTGTTGGTCCACACATACATGGTTGTTTTTTTAAATGAACGTTTGCCTTTTGTTCTCAGAAAAATGCAGTACAAAACAGAACTAAAGCACCGATAACACAGAAGCCTATAGTGCATTCTGACATCGGTAAACTTAGTTGCGGTGTAAGTGTAATTGTATGTTTATAGTTAAACATGGAAGAAAATCTCAGTCTTTCATTGTCATTCATCCATGTTTAATAGATTAAATTACATTCAACTTTGTCATTGCGTAAGTCATAAGTACGTGGCAACAAAATGCAGATTGCAACTAAGCAGAAGTGCAAAGCAGTAGGACATTATGTTATATTATGTTTATGACATTTTGTTGCCACAGTGGGTCTGTACAATGATAATAAAGGAAGTCGAAGTCTATATGGAATACATTTGAGAATGTAATTAGATCAGATAGAACACATGAGATACCTGAGATGTCGATCTAAAAGCCGTAGAAGAAACTGAAATAGGCTTCACGTACAACACACACTGTGAAGTCACAAGCCAGTTAGTCTCTTTCCCTGTCCACATGGCAACATTGCAACATTTTAGAATAACCCTTCCCTGGAATCAGTATCTAAAAGCTCTATCTACAGTGACACTGGAATTTAATTTGCTTGTGGGCAAGAGTGCAAGGAAATGAAAAGGCTACATTTTAGAAACTACTCATGTACACGCGGACTAGACCTCAGTTTTCAATTTACAACGCTAAAAGGCTGATCCTTACACCCTCTTTTGCAATGCAGAGCAGAGTGGGCGCCCACAGCCCTACTCATACGAGCGTCTGGCCTTCGGAGCGTGCGCCGGCTTAATTGGCCAGTCAGCGTCTTATCCTCTGGATGTGGTTCGAAGGCGCATGCAGACCGCAGGAGTCACCGGTCACACATACGGCACCATCCTCAGCACCATGAAGGAAATCGTAGCAGAGGAAGGGGTCATCCGTGGACTCTATAAAGGTCTCAGCATGAACTGGGTCAAAGGGCCCATGGCCGTAGGAATCAGCTTCACCACATTTGACCTTACACAGATCCTCCTGAAGAAGCTGGATAATGCTACGCGACTCAATAGCAGCAAATAGGAGAAGGAAACGGGGACGGCAAGATGAGGAGGGACGATCCCCCGTATACACCCTCTGAAGTCTAGCGGAAGTGACAGCAGAACGAGTGTGTACTGCTGAAAACCTGACACTGACACACACACACACACTGGCTCAGGATGCGTTGGGTAATACGAAACTATTCTCTCGTTTTATCTGTGTGCAAAAGGGGACGCGCAACCCCTGCGTGAGTGTGGTGGATGGTACGGAGACCTTGTATGCATCTAAGTGCAATATGCTCAATGATTTTATGTGTGTACACATAAATGGACGTGCTCCAGTCCTCACGTACAAAGGTCTGTGAGACACTATGTCTGACTTAGGAGGTTCGCACATACTGAGGTCGCTGCCTTGTGTGTCAGCTTAAAACTGACACCTTCCAATGCAATGCAAGTTGCCACTCATTTATTATCGGCTATTCTGATGCAAATTAAGGCCCTTTTTAGATAACGTTTTATTGCAATTGAGTTTGCTTTAAGAAATTATACCAAAGGTTAGTGTGTGAGGTAGCTTCAGATCACATGAAGTTATTGGTGGTTGTACATGTAAGCACAAATATATCTAACGCAGAGGTAACAGCTTTGTTACTGCCAAGAAGTTATTCATCAGTTGTTGGGTAACGTCCCTCCATAACTTTAGTGTCTATTGGACGACTCTAAAGTTTAAATTAATGATGTCAGATTATGAAAATCTGTAATCGGATTAATCACATGGTTGCTGTGGATTCTTTTCGATTACTCGTGGTTAAATTTCATTCATCTTTAATGTAGATTCATTACGTTTCATTTCACATGAGCAAACAAACCCAAGAAAGGAGGGAATATATATGCACTTACCTCGTTTGTCACAAGCAGGGCGACGCATTTACCCAAAAGTAGGGGTAGGCAACTCTGGTTCCCGAGAGACGGTATCCTGCATATTTTAGATTTTTCCCTCTTCCATCACAACTGATTCAGTTATTGAACAGCTCATCACCAAGCTCTGCAGAAGCCTGAGAATGACGTAATGATGTCTAGGTGTGGAAGAGGGAAATACTTAAAACATAAAAAGAAAAGAAAACTCCTTCCTGCAGAGCATGTATAATACTTTATGTTGTTGGACTGTTGTATCTAGGTTTTTTTTTGTTTTGTTTGTGTACTCTAATATCCCATCGGGAGGGCCAATGTACTGTTTAGCGTCTTCCATCTTCATCGGTTGGTTCTACCGCCTGGCACTACCGGATCAACTGCCCATTTGCACTTGTGCTACGGTAACTATTGGGGCAAACTGCCACAAAATGTGTTGGCGCAGACGTTCGGTGTCATTCTGCTTCGCATATTATGGGTTAATTTTTGAAATTTAATCTGTGTTGAACGCATTAATTTTGACAGCCCTAATTTGAACGTGCCATTGTATCCTAGTTTATATCGTGATAGCAGACGAGAGAGCAATATTTTAAACGCCTGTGCCAACAGACATGAGGATTCCAAAGTGTCCACATTGTTTAATGACATACACTACAGGCCAAAAGTTTAAGTCCACTCCCTGATTCATGGCAATAGCTCATTGTGAAAATCCCTCTGCAGCAAGAATATCTATCCTGTCCCTCTGTTCAATTGATAACTGCTTTTTTTGTCAATTTTTAAATAAAAACTTTGAAGAAAAAAAATTGTAATAATAAATTAGAAATATATTTTTTGCCTTTTTTTTTTTTTTTTTACAAATTTCACTATGTAAGGGAAAAACAAGGTTACTAAATTAGATAAACACCTTCTGAAAAGTAGGGAATATGTTTTAACTTCAGTATAACTGAAAATTTTAAGGCATGAGCAATAGTGTAAACAAACCCTCACAAGGAACTTATGTCCTGGCTCAGCAGAAATGGCCTCAAATTCCAACAAAGGTCCGTCATGCGTTGTTAAAACACATTCTTGACCTTCATAATACAAGTGTTCATTGTTTTGGATGGAAATAAATTACCAAAACTTACCTATTTGCCTCTTTTTAAAAAAAAAAAAAAAGTCAGGGGATGGACTTAAACTTTTGGCCTGTAGTGTACACAAGTGTCAAAAAGACGTTTTGAGTTAAGTTTTTGCCACAGGTTAAATCACTGGAAGAAAGACTGATTACAGTACAACAGTTAATACTACCTTTTTTATCAAGTTTACAGAGTTTTAAATCGTCACCTTTTCAAGGGTGCGGTTTCAGCTCATGTATAGTGGTACTGTTTTATTTTACCGTACATGGAGACGCAAATCTGCTTTTGTGTTGTTGAGCTGGTGTATTTTACTGATGGTAGATACGCTCGTGTGAGTATCTTGTCTTTCGTTTGCGGTCAGTAGCTGCATATCAACTCTGCTGCTATTCGTATGTGTTTTGTTAAAACTTTGCCGAGACACTTGTTCAGATGTAAAAAGACACGGCTAGAATACATTTTTTTTCTTTGAGCACCCGTTGGTAAAACTAGCAGTTTTTACTAATGAAATAACTTGAAAGAGTCAACGCGAGTGCTCTAACACAGGAACATCAATGAGTTCTCAGTTTTATACCTCAGCTCTGCCCATAATATAAAAGCTTCATGAAATGCTGACATAGGCAATTTTTTTTTTTTTTTATGGAACAGTGTCAAATTAAAGGACTCACTTGAACACTTTGACAGCATTGATTCAGGCTTTCAGCCATTTGAGTGTCAATAGTTTCTATACTTGGCGTACTGAAGGCAGGAGGGTGGAGCTGAATGAGCAGATGGGTGCAGATCTAAGTGGATCAGAGGGCGGCAAAGTGTCGACCTCAACAGGATGAAAGCAGCACGGGTTCCTCTGTTAAACAGGTGTTAGCATCGCAGACAAAACCCAACAGCTGAAACAGACGAGCACAGGCATTTGTGAAAAGTACGTGGTCTTCTGATGATTCCTATTGTAGCGACAGTATTATTTAAAGACCTGTATACTCCTACCAGTACAGAAACACTTATGTATTTGTTGTTGTACAACTGAGCCAACGTGACGATCAAACTTAATCTGTCATCCCCCTGTTCCTAATGGTAACTAAAAACACCAACGATATAAATGCTTTTATTAGAACAGCGTAACAAAAGGTGAAGAAATGAGTCAAGCACTGATAAAATGGAAAGCGGTGCCGATAAATAAGGTTAGGTGATTATCTGGAGTTAAGGAGTGAAATGATGGAGGCTCTGTTTGCAGGTTTTTAAAGCAGAAAGTACATTGCTTTAAGTTTGACAAACACAACGGGTTATTCTTCCTGTACCTTTTTTTTTTTTCTTTTCAATTCTGTGACTTTGGAATTCTGTATCTGAGACACTGCTGCGGACTGTGAACGCCTCTGCCGCTGCATTAGATATATCAGTCTTGGTTGATACTGGACATCAGCTATTTTTCATACAAGTGATTGAATTACTTCTGAGATTAGATCAGATGTATCTTTATTTGTCCCACTCGGGGAAATTTGAGATTTCAGAACATATTTCTTGTTCGAATATGTTGTGATGAAGGCCTTAATGAGTTTAAAACAGTTCTGTTATTTTATATGATGAAGCACAGATGGCAGTTGAAAGTAACAAGAAATACAAAAAAACAAATCACAAAGTCATTATTTTAAATTTATATTCTTCTCATCAAACCACAGACCAAGTGCTTTGTCAAAGCACCTCATACAAGAACCACTCATACTAACTTACATGATGATGATGATTTCTTTCGGCTTTTTCCATTCCGGGGTCACCACAGCGAATCCATTTCGCATATTTGATTTGGCAGGAGTTTTTTTTTTTTTTTTTTTAACGTCTGATGCCCTTCCTGTCACAACCCACTGGACGCTCACCCCAGGAATCAAACCCAGGTCCCCTCTGCACCAGCCCCCGGTGCCTTACCAACTGAGCTGTCCAGCCGGGACTCATACTAACTAACATATTTCTTTGTAAATCAGATGTAGGACCCATTTCAGGAGAGACATGCCACATCCAACTTGTTTTCTGTTGTTGTTGTTTTTTTAGTCTAAATTTAGTCTAATTGTTTGATTCGTTAAATTATTCTACTATATATGTATCTCATGATTATGGAAATCCTATAGATTCCCATTACACACTCGATGAGCAAAACACATCTAAAGTAATTAAACTGAATTTGTGTCATTAATATATAAGAATTGAGTCAGAACTGTCGTTGGATTAAGTTTCCAAGGGACCGTGTTGGGTTAAAAGGAGAAATTCTCTGATTGAATGAAATGGTGGGTAAGGAATGGTTTGTCTCTGCGTTGCCTGCAATGTCTGCACAATAGAATGCGTTCACTTTGCAGATTCCAACATAAATATACGCGAACATATTGGTCAACTGCCACTTTTGTCATTAGTTTTCTAGTTGATCTAATCTAAAGAATGGAATGGCGTATCAGGCCATTTGAAATGAAGTGGAAAACTTCCTAAACATTCTAGGTCAAGTGTCTGTCTGTTGACGCTCTGATTGATGAAGCTGGAGACGTTCATCATGTGTTCATCTAATGTGCGTTCATCTAATGTGCTGTAGCTCATATAACGACAACAATAATAAAAAGAAACTTCAGACAAGGAAAACAAGAGGAAAACTGCTCTTTCCACCATACCATGTGATTTCTCGGTGCTGACTCTTTTTGTTAGCTCTGACGGTGTCAGAGTCATGACGTTTAAGATCAGTGCTGATCTCCTTTGCGTACATTTACGTCATCATCTCCCAGTAAGACGTTCATCGGCGGAGTCTCCCACTGTCGTTCCTCTCCCATCACTTGATAGCTCTGATCTACCAGCTGCAGTTTTTAGACTTTTCATATCCGTTTGTAATCCGTAGCCTCTTGCCTTAGCTTGCAGGAGGGAAACGTGTGTGTGTGTGTGTCTGACATTAATGTAGATCAGTGACAACCTGCACAATTTCAACATAAGCTTGTGAGAATGCTGCTGGGTAGAAGGCTCAACAAAGGTCTTGTAACTTACTTAAGTGCCTCGCAAGGGAATAGTAACGTCTTTTGCTATGACTGAGCGACTTACACAAAGCTTTCTGAAGCTTGCTTCCATTTCTTTCTTTTTTTCCCCCCTCCCTTTTATATTTAAGGGTAGCAGATGGGTGGTTTGAAGTTTTCGGATTTTAAACCTCTATGGTTGAATGTATAACTTCAGGTCTAGTTTTTTTTTTTTTTTAATGTGAATTTTAATGACCGTATTAACTGCCTTCCAAGGTAATACTGCCAAGGGTGAGGTACACGATCCTTAGTGGTGTTGACAAATTCACTCCCAAAACAAGTGACAGATTTATTAGAGGAATGTGGCACAAATAAACTTAAAAGTAGATTTACTGCTGATTTGAATGACAAGGACGATGATTTTATAACCCCTCCCTCTTCTTCTACCTGCCAATCAACAGTGGTTATATACGTGAAGAACTACATTTCTATAGTAAGATGGTGATTATAAACCCTGACAATCATAATATGCCAAAAAAAATAAGAGCGTTTCATGTTATAAAAGTACATTTTATCTGTTGATAACCTGACAGTGGCCTAATGAGACGGAATACTGAAACACCACAACAGCAAACTTGTGAAAAGTTGTGTTATTTGCTCTCGTGACGGCAAATGTAACTGTTGTAACCCATTTGTGGGTAATCCTACATATGTGCAGACAATACAAATGTCACTATATGCATGTTACAACTGACCCTCTTGTATTTTTGTTTTCTTGTTGCAGTGAAGCTGTGATAACACATCTGTTTTGTAAATGCTAGTGATTTGTGCCAACCGAATGTACACATACTAATACCAGTTCCTGTGTCTGATCTCTAGTGACGATGGTTTGTCTGTAGGAAAGTTAAAACGTCTCCCAAATAAAAGTTGATGTGGACCCCAGACAGATGGCTGGTTTTCTATCCTTGAATGATGTGAATCTGTACTTTGAGCACAAACATAAAACTGCAGCCTTGTGATAATAATCATTAGACCACAGTTATATAGATGTGACCTGTAAAGCCAGGGGTGGTCAACCCTGGACCCCGAGTCCCAGTATCCTGCATGTTTTGGGTGTTTCCCTCTTCCAGCGCACCTACACCTGGAGGCCATTGTATCGTTATTAGTGGGGATGAGCTGATCGTGAATCAAGGTAAGTGTCTTGGGTGAGGGGCACGTCTAAAACATGCATTAAAAAAAACAACCGTCATCAAGAACAACACTGAATATTCTAATTCACTGCAAAATACAATTGATATCAATGTATTTCAGAAGTGGAAGAATTATACATATTCTGTGTATAAAAAAAACAACCAAAATGCAATACGGCATATTATTGAAATGAAACCACATGAACAATGCCATATTATTTAAATAAAACCACATGAACAACGCGTGTGATTTATCAACAAAATAAAAGTTTATGTATTAAAAGTGAAAACACTCCTTAAAAGTGAAAAAGTTCTACAAAAATATTTTATGAGTAAAAGCGCTATAGAAATGCAATCCATTTACCATTTGTTACACATTTCCAAGTAAAAAAAAATAAAAATACAGAATTAATTAAACACTAATTTGTGTAAAAAAAAAACACTGAAAAACTGCCAGCTGGCTTTACTTAAGATGCAGTTCTGAGTCAAAATGCCAAATTCTATGAATTAATGACAGATTCCTCTAACTCAAGGGAAATGTTTTTCTCTGAGCCTCCAGTTGTGCTTCAAAACACATTAGAATGCATCCACTATGATTGATGTATCTATCTATAATGTACAGGGTGCCCCATAAGTCTCCATACATAGGAAAAAACAAACGTTTCTTGACATAAACCATTTTTATTTATATAATATGCTCTATATTAAACTGCCATTTTGTCAGGAAACACATTTCATTCAGTTGCTCTTTATTCAAATGCATTCTTTGGGTTATCTTAAATATAAAAATGTAATGTGTTATGTCTCCTATATATGGAGACTTATGGGACACCCTGTACATAGTATGTATGTTAACATGACATTTAGTGCAAGGTTTAAACTAACTCTACATGTAAAGTGTCATGAAATAACGCTTTTGTATTAACGTGGCACTAAATGAATAATATGCAACTACTATCATGTGTCAAACTACATGGATTTTTCTGATGAATCAATGTTGCAGAAGATGATGGTGTCTTCCACGTTCACTGCAAAGCCTCTGAGCGTCCATCAGATTCTATAAATATATTGACCAGATATAGCGATTGTATATTCATTAAAAAAAAAATCAGTAAATGTCAACGGTGGATGGGTAGGAGAGTGAGGATTAATCATTAAGGCAGAATTTATATAAATAATGCATTAGATCATATAGCACTGTAATCATGGAGACTTTGTCAGTAACTTCATTTGTACAGCACCTTTTCATATAAAAACAGTAGCCGAAAGTGCTTCACATCAGTTAAAACATTAACATTTACAAAGAATAAAATGAAAATTTCATAAACAGACTTAAGACTGGTGAAATAAAAGATACATTAATATATGATTACACACTAATTAATACATGTTAACAGGATAAAAGAAATTAAAATTTCAACAAAACTGCATAAACAGGGGTGATGGAGTACAGACATAAAGAGTACAATTATACTAGAAATAAAAAGAAATTTCAACAAAATTTAAACAAAATTGCAGAAGCAGGGGCGACAGGGTACAGAAATAAAGAGTACAATTATACTACAAATACAATGAAATTTAAAATTAAACTTATATATATAAGTATCTAAATAACAAAGTGGCCATACATGACATAAATAAAATGGAATAAGTCAGTGTACATTCTGAGTTAGCGTTTTTTGCCTCACTTCAAAAGGCCAATTAATTTGGTTTTAAATATGTTCAGTGAGCTGGCTTCTCTAATGTCCTTGGTAATTGCATTCCACAGTTTTGGTGCAGGGATGGCGAAGGCTACATCCCCAATTTTCCTTGTGAAATTATGTATACTGTCTATGTTGTACAAGAAATCAGGTGTTGTATATCTGTCTACTCTGATTTCTACTCTTTGTATTCTGCTGATGTGATCTGAACTTTCCTGTGGTGGGACAATTAATGGTATCTATCTATCTATCTATCTATCTATCTATCTATCTATCTATCTATCTATCTATCTATCTATCTATCTATCTA
>JAPTHA010000010.1:8370864-8384648 GCA_029814585.1 Gymnapogon annona
CACACACACACACACACACACACACACACACACACACACACACACACACACACACACACACACACAGACAGACATGCTATTTTAGGCAATGCATTAGCTAATGAGAGCATATTCAGTGTTGTTCATTGAGTTGAAAAGGGTGAAGTGTTAAAGAGATACTTGCCATGTTACCATCTCCTCTACAAGCTGATGAATGTCTCTCTGCACCGTGGTCTTCTGCCCTCTTTTCTGCTCATTCAGTTTTTAACAGTCTGAAAATGATTAAGAGATGCCAAGGAGGGGAAAAAAAAACATGTATTGATACCGCATGTGCCGGTGGTTTTGTTTTCTAATGGACACATGTCTACAGCTCACCATAGTAACAGTGGAAGAGAAAATAAAGATCGTACTGTCTCTTTGTCAAATGTAAAAACTGTTTGGGGAATAAACAACAGGCGAGCTTAGGATAGAGAGTGAGTCAAAAGCAGAACTCCCAGAGTGGTTTTTAAACAGCCAGAGGCAAAAGGTGGGGGATATGTCAATCTTATGAAGGAGGGAAAAAAAATGAAGAGAAAGAAATATCCCTGTTGGCGGTCTTTCAACTTTCTTAGTATTGGGTATTATTTGGGGAGAGATCCCCTTTAGCAGAACCACACACAGCCAGTGGAGATTGGGACTGAGGTCCAGTCGGAGGAGTCGGGGTTGCAGCTGAGAGGGGCACACAGGGCCTGTCCTTTGGAGGTCTGCGGGCCCCTAGGCCACAGACTAACACAGGAAACCCCACTCAGAGCTAGGCATGCTCTGTGTTTGATATTGATTTCTCCTGCTTGCCGGTAGCTCCAGAGGTGCTTCTAGCCTTCAGGGACCTTCTCCATCCTTCCCAGCCCACTCACTAGCTCCCTTGCTTGGGCTTCACCGGCTCTGCAAGACCCCTGGATGGAGGTACGGGCCACAGGAGGAGAGAAGGAAGATGAGTGCCCATGGCAATGATGATGAGCTGCAGCAGGTCTCTGAGTTCAGTCATCTACCAGCCTTTATCCATCCTTCCAACCACCCACCCTTGTTTCCATCTGAAAAAAGGGAAAATAGAGAGTGTTTTTCAAAATCTCACCTTTGGCATTCAGCATCCCTCTGCTCAATGCAAATGCAAATGTAAACACTAACACTTTGATTAAAAATATGTGGGAAGAAAACGCCAACTTGCTCTTTTGTAACCTGCCCCAAGGCGCACACTGCGATACAGAAACAAATAAAAATGCTCAGTGTGTATGGTACGAAAACACAGTCACATTCATTTGTTGGTAACTTAAAAACATCTTAACAGAGATATAAATTATTCATGGTAAAATTATCACACGCAGCACCCAAAAAAAATTAACTTTGATTTGATATTTCTTGTGTTATGCAATCCATCTGAACTAAAATTAGTTTTCTTCACAGCCAAAAAGAAAGAAAAAAGAGCTGTCCTTTTCAAATCATTTTGACAACATGAATGCTGTTTTCTATTATGTCCATACAGTATTGTTCTTCACGAGTTGTTTTGTTCTCTTCTAAAAGGAAATAATTGCAGAGGCCTCTTTTTAGTATCTTTACACCTACTGGCCCCGGCACTTCTCAAACCAAGAATTCAGTTCATTGTGCTGTGGTGGTAAATGGATTCGTCACAGAGTAAAGAGTTAAAACATCTCAGATCAGATGGAGGGTTTGTGATTCGGAGTTTACTGTTATGTGCGTGTTTTTAACTGATAATGGCGGAGCGCCCTGAGCAGCCCCTAGCCCCTCGGCTCTGCCCACGCAAGGGAGTAATGTGGGGTGAGATTGGGTGAGTTGGAGGAAGATTCAGACACAATGCCCCCTTTGAGAGGGTTCAGACATGGGTGTTAACTCCCCATTCCTTCACAAACAATGGGGCCCCCCACTAGAGCCGGTGTAGGGGACAATGTTGGTTCAGGGCAGCCCCTCTATCCAGCAAGAAAGAAAAGAGCTGCATTATCAAGATGGGAGAAGAGGCGAGTATCGGGGGTGCAGGAGGAGAGAGACGAATGGGAGATAGAGAAATATGTTATAAGGAGGGGGAGACGTGGGGAGCCCCGTGACCCATGGCTTTGGACTTGGGGAACAAAACAGAGACAAACACACCACAACAGACTCAGGATTCCTATACAGACTTTAATAGAAGCACAGCTAAAGGGAATACTCATGTACTTATAACAATATTTGTTATTGTTATCCAAATGTGTAATGAAAAGAAATGAACCGGGCTCAAAAAAATAAAAGCTGTATATTTTATTGGATTTATCTTTCTGTACATTCAACATGCCTGTCCTTTTTTTTCATGATCAATTTGGTCTTTTGGGCAGCAAGAATGGTTTTAGAGCATTAATTATTTTTTTCTGCATTGCTAATTATTATTGTGGCTTGGCGCTCAAAAAATTATTATGCATAAAATTTTTCCATTTAAAAAAAAATTATATAATTTCAACATTTAATCCATAATTATATACAGTAACAGATCGGCATATCAAATGTACTAATATAAGAGCCATGGCCCAATCAGGATTCAAAACTATTTTAATCTTGATGTGACAGTGACACTCAAGACTCTGATAGTATCATTTAATCAAATACTCACATTTCTATTCTATGTCTTCTCCAATTTTATTTTGTTTTTTCTTTTATTCAACATTGAGTGCTGCCTATAAAGAGCCACAAGAAGGTGAAATGTGAGAATAATGAAATCCTGTAAAGGAAATGTTTTCTTGCTTTACCCAGCCTTTGCATGCACTTTTCAAAGTTTGCCTTCACCAAAAATGAAATAATAAATCTACCTTTTGTATGATTCAGAGGTTTTATAAATGCAGGATGCGATGTGCAATATGTCTATGAAATGACAGATCAGGGAGTTTTTGGGCACACTTTAATGCCATCACGCTTGCAGCGAAGTGCAGAAATCCCATCCGCCAACAGTTTCAGCGTTTTTTAAACATCTTTAAGGTTCCTCCAAAGACCAAATAACAAGCATTTGCTTGTTCCCTGTTGCTTGTTATATACTCTGCAGTCGAACAGGAACACTGTTTTGGGAGTCAGTTTTTGCGAGTGAAGCTGACAGCGTTAACAAGCTGTTGGTAATATAAGTGTATAAGCTTTAGGTGCAATTTTTCTTTTCTTTTTGGAGACAGGTAAAATTTCCTGTGGCAAACAAAAGGGGATTCTGTTTAAAATGTATAAAGGGAAACCATCAGTTTGGCTGTGTTTGAAATGTGGCAGCACAGTAGTGTAAGATGGTGAAGGTGGGGTGGGGTGGAGGGGGTAGGGGTAGGGGTAGGTGGAAAATGTTTATGGAGATCCTGTGTCTCTCTGGGAGCCTAATAGAATCCTATGGCTGGAGTGAGAGCTCATTGTGCCAGTGTAAAGGATTACACTGGTAAACTGGTAAAACAGGAGAAAGAGCCCAAACACTCTCTACCTCCTGTGGAGAGGCAACGAAGCATCGAACAATGAGAGCAGAGAGTGTACTGCAAGCTGACTCATTTCATCAACGACAAAACCCACAGACGGGGGGAAAAAAAGTAGCAGAGAGAGAGGAGGAAAGATAGAGGAAATGGGTTAGAGAGTTCATATACATGCATGTGCACGGCCCCCCCCAAAAAAAAAAAAATCTGCCAGAAATGGGGTAAAAGATGGAAAAGAGGATGCGGCGAGGGAAGGGAGGGAGAGGGAGCTGCATGGACGACAGTTTCAGTAGTCGAGCATAATATGGACAAATGATGTCTGTCTTGCTTGTCTGTCTGCATCCTGAGTGACAGTTTACAATCTCTGAGGCAGCAGGCAGGCCCAGCAGGTTGGATCTTTGGCTACAGACAATCCTTCATTTCCCGTCCTGTTTTTTTTTTTTCTCTTCCATCCACCCTCAATCGCCCACTCTCATCTTTTAACATCCATCTCTAATCTCCCTTGTTTTTCCTCCGCCGCTTCTCCTCTGGATGTTGTGTAATTTCTATTAAGTGTCCTCTTTCTTCGCAGCTCATCACCAGTTGTTTTAAGCATCGTTTATATTATATTTGTGCCTTACATACAACAGGGGAGACCTCATTTTTACGTCAAACTAAGATAGAAATAAAACATTGCCTATACTAGCTTTGGCCCAAAAAATCTATTGCAATCTTATCTTAATGTAATCTGTTATTTTATGTCAGGGTAATGGCATTAAAAAAAAGAGGCCGCAATTGCTCTGTAAATCCAATTCTTTAAAAAAAGGCATGCATCTTATTTTGATTATTTACTTCTTTCATTTGGTGTCTGTACAAATAAGTCCTGTTCAGATTTACTCCCTTCTGTATCGTCTCTCTTATTTGTGTTGCCTTTATGCAAATTTTTTGCCACCATCCACACCATCTGGAAGAATGTAACCTACTGAAATTATTAAAAAAAGACACTGTTGTAAAGAATGGCGTGTCCAACATGACGATACAAATGCAAGTTTGTCACATGTGCATTTTGGACAGTGTTAAGTTTCCCACAACACGCACGTTGATGATTCTTTGCCATCCTGTTGTGACTCAATAGCTGAATCGGTTTCTCTGTGCCTCAGTAGCTCATCCTTCAACCAAAAACTCTGCTAGTTGAGTTTCCAAAAAGTTATTTAATGCTAATATAGTTCCATTTAGATGTGACACCATCATTGAAATGGCATTTTCTCCCTTTTATTTATTTATTTTTTGAAAAAAACCCGTCCACTCGCAGAATGTTTGCTGGAGACTTTACAAATTTCTGCACAAATAGCATCAGATCGTGAGCACGATGACCCCCGTATATTTCCCACAGTTTTCACGGACAACATGCAAGAAGAGCATTATTCTCCTCTCATCTGTTGTTCAAATGAAACCACACGGAGCATAATGCATCATCTGCATTCTGTAACCTGCCACGCTGAAAGACTCCTCTCTTCATCTCTGTTCCTTCAAAGGCTGCCGAGGGTGTATTCAAACAGCAGGATACACACTCAGCTAACAAACCTCATTAAGGACCAATAGACATTTTCTCAATGCTAACACTAGTTGTCACACATCCCCTCTCAATGTGCACACTGGTGGCCACACTGACCGCAACAAAGCATCTTTACAGAACTAATTAGAAGGGTCCCCCTCTCTATTTGAAACTCATCTGAATAGGAGGGGCTGTAATAATGAGGAGGGGAGAGAGAAATGGAGAGAGAGAGAGGCGGAGATAGAGAAGGAGGGACGGGCAGAAGGAAGGGAGGGAGCTCAAAGAAAGAGGGAGAAGGAGTCAGTGCAGGGAGAAAGAGAAGAAAGGATGCTTGCTATTATACTCAAAGAGATAGCAGCCCCAGTCTTTCATAGTGTGGAATTAGAGCGAGGAGCTCAAGCAGGCAGGGGGACCTGAATTGGTGTGACACCGCTCTGTGCAGCTCAGAAGGAGCCAAGAAAAGGAGTAGGGAGGGAACTGAGCGCTGCACCGATTTGATTGGTGTGCCAGCGTCTTGAGAGAGAGCTGGAGTGAAGGGATGGGTGTGACTCCAGCTTCATGGGGAAGGCTGTAAAAAGAGCAGCCACTGATATGGATGGCATTTCTGAAAGCTTTGTGAAATGAAAATCCAGCTTTTAAACCTTGAGCAGTAACTAAACAAAGTGAAAATTCCGGAAACTCTACTGAAATACAATGATTGACGCGAGTCCAATAAATGTGTTGATTTGTTAAAAATTATTTTTTAGTTCATCTGGTTCAGTATTTGGTCTAATACGTTACTGATTAATTCAAGCTCAGTGCACTGTGTATTATAGAATAACATGAGGTCACACGGGCAGTGCAACAGCAAAATATGGTTTTGCATCGACTCCTTTATATGTTCCTTAAGCCCAACATAATGTGTTTCTTTTTCCTCCTTTGTGTATTCCTGAGGCTGGTTGTGAATGTGTGCACAGCCAAGGCCAAGTTGACGGTCAGGGTCTCAGATCAGGCTCAAAGCCAAGTTGATCTTCACAGACTCAACGAATACACTAATGAACATTCACGACAGGAATAAAATTCAGCACAGTTCCCATATTAATTCACAATAACGTCCCCAAACTTATTGTATAGGCATTGAATTATAATATAGCATGAATTGAGAACAATTATTTTTATAATGTATGTGATTTACATGTACATGTTATATGTACATCTAATATGATATTATCATTTAACAGTAACAGAATGTACGCAGTAGAATGTATGAATTAATTTTGAAGCGCTACACTGTAAAACACATGAATGCAGACTCTTTTCAGTCCACAACTGAATTTTAAGTTCAAGTTGAAGTTATGACCTAATTGTTGTCCCATCAAACTCAGTGGCCCCTGATGAGAGTGCAAGGCATTCTGGGAGAATAGCAGGTGTCCCCCATGTCACAGAGCTTCCCAGACAGCTTGTTAATTTGCACAACTTTTACACACACATCTCTCCCTCTAATGTGTGTGTGCATGCATGTGTATGTATGTGTGTGTATATATTAGCGATGGGACTTGACCCTAGCGAGCTGCGGCAGTGTTTCGCGTCTTGCTGGGCGTGGGAAAAAGACGGGACCCCTTTTCACAGCTGCCTCGGCTGAGGCCTGGACTGCTGGGGGCCCCTGAACACACACCCGTTCCCCCTTGTCCGACTCCCCCCCTCCTCCTTCTATCCCATTCAGGCTCCGGCCTACTGGCTTTCAAAAGCAAGACCCCCTTCCCAGCCCTTCATAAATACATCTCATTATTCAAGCCCTAGTTTGCATAGGGATTCCAAAGAGATCTCCACTCTGCTGCTGAGGCCTGAAGCCCCTCAGCCTTTTGGACCGCACAAGTGCAAATTCGACTTAGTAATCTCCCTGTGTTAATATTTGTTTTAAAACGATGTGAGCACGCTTTCTTTATGTGATGTGGTAACTGTTTTTTAAAAAATTACAATTTGGCTGCATTGCGGTTGGAAAAAACTCCAGGGTTTTTCATCTGAAAAATCTGTGAGAAAATCTGACGCAACTGAAACCCATGAAAGGAGAGTTTAGCATGACCATTAGCAAGCGCTTTGCTAGTCTGTATTCCATCTGCCACCGTCTATTGTACAGTACCTCACACACATACACCCACACACTCTTCAAGCCCTCTACAACACCCCCCCCCCACACACACACATACACACACACACACACCACCACCACCACCCCCACCCCCATTCACTGCAATACATTACTGCAGAGATTTATCTCCTATCAGGCTGTATAATACTGAGGTTATAATTTACATCCACTTTAGAAAACAGCAGCACAGGCCGCTCCTTGCATATGCTAATATAAAGCTTGGGAAAATCTGGCCAACTCAAAGAACTCCATACTAAATTTGAATAACTGAGCTTTCTATTGAGCTTCAAGGTTGCGGAACCATGAAGATTTGACCTTGCTGACAATATGTACTTATTGTTTAATTCCGAACACTGAACTATTTAAGGAGGAGTTGGCGGGAACATACTGGCATCATAAAGCTAGGTTTCTATTTCGATCTCCCTTTAAAAAAAAAAAAAAAAATTCCTCAGAGTTTGTGTGTCTTTGAAGCCTTCAGATCGGTAATTTTAATATAACAGCGAAAACAAAAAAACTATATCACATTTTTTTTGCGCTTGACAACGCACCTACTGTCTTACAACAGGCTATCCTCCCAGCTGATGGCATATTCAAGTATGTTTCCTTAATGTTGCCGTCACTGAATTATGTATGTGCTATACCTTTATGCAAATTGATACTTTGCCCACAATAATCGGGAGACTGTGGACAACGGGAAGGTTGTTCGTGACGGCATTAAGGGGCGAAAAGGACAGAGCCACCCAAACACTCTTTCCACATGAGCAGGTCCAAACCTTGGGTGAGCCCTACGCCTGCGCTCTCCTAACGGGATAAAGAACCGCAGCAAAGATTACATGGCCACCTCCCCTGCACCTACCACACGTTCTACCTGACAAATAGGATCATAGTGTTTAAAGGGATAAAACGCTCAGTGTATGAGAATGAAAGAGAGGTGTGTGCATGTGTGTATCTGATGTGTCTGTGTGAGGAGAGAATGGGGGGGAGCGGCAGCGGCAAAGAGGTGGGGGGTGATACAATGTAAAAAAGGTTAATACTTCAAAGAAGGAAGGAATGATGGAATTCAACATGGAGGTCTCACTTGACTCGCTCAAATCACTCTGCGTTGCTGTAGGCTACAGTCTAATGTTGCTCCACGCTGTATGTATATATTCAGAGCTGTGTATGGATGATGAAAAAAAAACTGACATTTACACTGTGCGCAAATAAAAATGGCCATAAACGACCACTTTAATGCCTCCTTTTGGTTTGAATACTTTACGAAGGCAAAAGATTGCTGCAAACCTGCACCTTTAAAAAACAATTTCAAAGCTAAATCACAAAATACAAATTCTTCAGTGTTGCAAAATTCAAGCCAGCCTTTTTCTCTCTCTCTATTTTACACCCACACACACAACCAACCAACCCCATCCACACAGCTCCATGAGATGTGTGTATCAACCAATGCATAAGTCGGTGCTGCACCATCCCTGGCTTATGACGCTGCAAACCTCCAAGCCTGACCTGTTTCAATTAACCTATGTGCACACCCAAAATATAAACATAGACGGCATTTGCACCCATGGGCCGTCCTTCAATTCAACACACAGGAGAAACCCTCGCAGGTTTTCTTGTTTTTAATATTTACCTGCGTGGTGACTCTTCATGACGTCTGCAGGAGCTTTGGCTTCCATGGGACTGGATGCCAACTTCTTGGCTGAGGTTGCCAGCATGTTCCTTTTAAGACAAAAAAGAAAAACAAATCAGTGGATGCAAAATCATGTAGCTTTAACTGTCAATTTTAATAAAACTGTAAGGAATAAAAAATAAGTGGTCTTCAAGGCGGTGGAAGAAAATAAGAGATGGAAGGGAAAATAAATGTAGCGCTGCTGACCTTGTAGCTAAGAGCAGTCTGCTAAACCTGTTTGGTTGTCTTAACTGTTGCTGTTTTTTTAGTCACTTCTCATCATTCTGCCTCTGTACAAGGTTAAATATATTTTCTTTTGGGGTGCACAATAAGTAATTCTTGACATACAAAAAAAAGTGTTTGCGGAAAGACAGAAAATGTAGATGTGATTTAAAATGGAAATGAAATGGATTTAGAGACTAGAATACCAAGTCGGACCAAACTAGGGCAGAGGCGAGATGTCAAATAAAACAGAGGGAGAATAAGGGGGAAACAACCCTGCATTTGCAAAACACAGCTGTTAAAATTTTATAATTCCATGGCTTATTAATCCTTGATTTTCTTTTTTGTATTACGCCAAGATGGAAGACACAATCTGGTTAAACCAGATACTCAGTCAGACTGTATACCAATAGAAGTGCATGTAAATGTCAAAACACACACATCCAGTCACACACCATCCAAAATGTTATTGAACAGTGCACATCAAATACTGTCAGTCATGGTCTAAATAGAGCACGGGACTTCAGGGATATTCAATCATCTCTAAGGCTTTGCTGATTCTGCTCCAAGAATAGATCAAACTCTGAGCAGTTGTCCTATTTTGTTCTTATCTCGCAGGCAAACTCAAAAAATAATCCACTCAGTGAAAGACAAATGTGAACATATGTGCCATATCTAACTCAGATTCAGGTCCAGTGATAAAGGTATGTTTGAACCCCAGTCTATTTTCTTTTACTGTCTGTGTGCGTGTGTGTATGATGCAATATGATTTTGATGTGTTGTAACCTGCAGGTTTAGTTGCCAAATCGTGACACACCAATACTGTTTGTTACCGCTCTCCTTTGTCTTCTCATCTTGCACCAAGTGATGCATATATAACACTCCTATCATGCCAATTTAATTGCAGCCACTTTGTTAAACTGACCATAATAGAAATACACAATCTGAAACGTGTGCATCTCTGCGGAACAAACACACACGGATTAATTCATGACTTAAATGAAGGATGCTCCAACTTCTGGGCCACGAGTAAAACGCTCATAATCAACATGTTAGACCCTCGAAAGCGAGCTGCTGCCTCTGCTGATGCCAACGCCGTCACGTGACTCCCGAACTGACCAATCGCACCAGTCCTTTAACTATTTCTGTCTTCACCCCTCCAGATATTACTGTTAAAACACCCACACAGTTATGACAACTACACAGCGGCGAGCAGTGTGGTATTGGGAGTATATATAATATATATATTTTTTTTTACATACGAATCACTGCCTTATTTCCTCAAAGTTGTGCGACCGGTTGGTTTATTGGTCCTTTAATAGGCCCCAGCATCACCGCGATGCCCAGACCACGAACCCTGAAAGCAGCAGCATTCACGCCCTCACTGGCACACCGGGGGGGCTCCTCGGAACGTGTCAACGTCTGTCCAAAAGAGCTGGGCTGTGACTAAAACCACAGCGGTGTTTGTTTTGAGGCTCAGCGGAATCCCCCCGCCACTCTGCTTCTCCTCCTCGGCGCTGTGGCGCTCAGCCTCCCTCAGCATCCGTCCGTCCCCGACGCTGCCTCCCGCTCGCCCCGGCATCTTCCCCGACCATGCCGTGAGGACCCCTCCGCCTCCGAAGTGCACGGCGTCAGTTCGTACTTTCGGTTCTCTAGCTTTATGAAATTAAAACTCATACAGCTAGATAACCAAAGACACAAACTAAGCCATCGTCTCTTAAAGGGGCCGCCTCTCCGGTGAGAGACAGAGCAGAGAGGAGGGAAAGAGGGAGAGCCTGCCTATATGGTCACATTGCACTGAGAGCCCCACACAAGCACGCACAACCACTTGCGCGCACACACACACACACACACACACACACACTCACACGCACACACACAGAGATGGAGGCAAAGACGCAGCAACAAAATCTGCTCCAAACCATAAAGCCACTGCTGTTATATTTGTCTATCCTCATTATTAGTCTGCATATGGCTGAAGTAATGAAACACACACACGCGCGCGTCTGGGTCTATTGATTAAACACATTTACACACCTACACACACTTATAGGCCCTGTAGCCCTCTGGCCAAGCTCCACATAAAAATCAACTTCGTCTCATTGGAACGGTCATTTTGGAGGGATTTTTAAAGCAAAAACACACACAGTTCAAATATAAACTGATTAGTTTTTGGAGGTAAATCAGGCTTTTGTGCTACTCGTGATAAATATAATGCGTCCCCACTGGCTGCATACACTGCCTTGCCCTTTTGTCAAAACTGACGATTTTGTGCTATAATATGTTCCCATCTGACCTAAAAGGAAAAACAAATCAGCTTTATTTTATACCTCTTATTGTTCCAGCTGGACTTAAATCAGCGAGGAACTATAAAGGAAGAAGAAAAAAAACCCAAAAAGCAAGGATCCACCGCAACAGTCATCAAAATGCAATTCACTTCGGATGGAGGCTTTCCCCATATCAGCTTTACTTTTATTATAATTATTAAAGAAGCCTGTAACTCACTTACTTGTACATCAGACTAACTCCACTCCACTACAGTCAATATCATCCTCCAGGAATTTCAAGTCCACCTTTGGTTTTTCTCTTCTGTCAGTGTCTGCTCTCACTGCATCCGAGGAGGAAAAAATGATATGGAATAAGCAAACGGTGATAATAATATATATATTTTTTAAATAAAAAGTATCTTATGTCTGTTGGCTTGTATAAGAAAAATCTCAGTGTCCTCTCCCTCACACATGCAAGCTGCGACTGACAAGTGCAACGCGTCCACACGTTGAACAGAGGAGGAAAGGGAGGAGGAGGGGGAGGAGGAGGGGTGGGGGTGCAAAACTCCGCCTCACGGAGAGAGAGAGAGAGGGAAGGAGAGAGGGAAAGGAAGAGAGAGGCGGGAATCTGAAATTATTAAGCTATTTCCAAAATGAATTTTTATTCACTCATTATCCTCATCAGTCACAATGGAGTGCGTAAAACGTTTCAAATAGGAAATTAAAACAGAAGAACGTCAGGTATTAGAGTCAATAAAAAAAGGAAAAAAGATATCACAAGCTATTGAAGTCTAATCTTTGTATGTTATTAATTTAAAAAAACGCAGGGAACTACACTCATATCATCTCTGCGGGTGTTCAGTCAATGTCGCATTTATCCAACTTGAACCAGTTCAATCGTCCCTCGCGCACGGTTTAAACTGGATCTTCTCAAAAGCTTCTCGACAATAACCTATATCCTGGTGCGTTTAAGACTTATTAGGAGTGAACACATAGCCCTAAAAATGCTTTTAATTGGTGATGAAATGATAAAGCTAGGGTCTATTTTAATTTCCATCCAGTCAATGTGCGTCAAAGTTCTTTTTTTAATTTTACGCACAGGCAGTTTAAGGTATCAACAATTTCCAGAACAATCTGTTACACGTCGTATTAATATTTCCAAAACCCATCTCTATATTATGTGAATTTATTACCTGCAGTGCAAGTTTTTTTTTCTTCCACTGTTGCATTGCCATATTTTTTTTAAATCCACGTGCAATACACGTGTAGAACAACGTGCAATAGTTGATTCACGGGACATTAAAATGCACGAAAATATTATGCTAATCCTAAAAATCGTGTTAATACTAAAAACATCTGTAAAGGTATACCAAGCAGGGATTTCATCCATGGTGCAAAACAGGCCTCCAAGCCCATATTGCCAAATCCTGATAGCATATTCAGGGTATATATGCAACCTTATCGAGAGTGATATTACGATATGAATGATATCTGGGCCCAGAAGATGAGATAGTTTGCACGATAACAATCGCAATCTTTGATAAAAAGAAGCAGAGACAAGACCCGAATAGCAACTTGTAATATCTATGAAAGTTTGAAAGGATATTTAAAGGTGCTGGAATCAGTGTGTGTGTGTGTGCGTGTCTGTGTGCAGGCAAACCAATAAAAGAGAAGAGAGCTGCACCCTGGATTCCCAAACGAAGCTTGCATCAGATAGCACTTACATATCTGATTATTGCGCATGAGCAATCTGTTAGTATCATGGAGGTGCAGCTCTGCTGTCAGGCTGCAGCACGGGTCCGACTCTGCTGTATGAATCCTATTCTACTCAGTATCATTTATAAGGAGATCTAATCTGCTTTGGCCTCTGCTGCTGTCATCCTGTAATTGAACTTACACCCAACTGGTCTGTTCCCGCGGTTTAAGAAACGCCAAGAAGGACCAGACAATGTATGTATATATATATTTTTAAAAAATCATTGTGTGTTGCATTAGCATGGAAGCCATGCTCATTTTCATTGGACGGCTGGGCCTTTTCCCTCCTGAGCATGCGCCGTCGCAGCATCAAAACACACGTGTTTGCTTGCATTACTGCTTTCACTGGCTACAGCGTCATATTTCTGCCATGTAAAATTTATAAAATGAAAGAACGTCGTAAATGCTTCACTGTTTCATATACGTGACGTCATTTTGCTATAATTATAATATTTTTAAAATATATATGTGGGGAAAAAAGGAAAAACATAGAACACTGACACTAATTCTCTGCCACTATCTTAATAATTAATTAACTGAAACATCACAAAAGATCCTTTAAGTTTATTTTATTAATTTGTTTTTTTTTATATAAATGTATGCAGACTAATAGAATAGAATAATAGCAGCACCGTGCTAAAAAGAAACAACCTGCATCTGCATCATGTATAGCTGCATGGAGTTTAAACTATCGAACGAGCTGTACGTGTGTGCGTGTGTGTGTCCTCAAATGGATTTTCCCACAAACAAGTGACAGGGAAAATTTAACCCCCCATCCCTCCCT
>JAPTHA010000010.1:8384748-8395250 GCA_029814585.1 Gymnapogon annona
AACCCCCCCTCCCTCCCTTAACTCCCACCCCAGCCGGCTCCCCCCTGCCAACCCCCCCACCTTCTGAAAATAAAAAGAATGGAGAAAAAAAAAAGAAAAAGAAAGAAGTCAACATCAAGTTCAACAACGTGCCGGAGAAAAAAATTTACATGACAATCAGGTCTGGGATCCTCCAAGTCCCCCCGACCTGCACAACAGAGTCTGGCGTCAGCCCCGATACACTTTCCCAGGCTCACAACAATATCTCCCTGCTGAACTCTGCACTGCAGCGCTGCCTGGGGCCTCCTGCTCCTCCACCTCCTCCTCCTCCTCCTCCACCTCCACCTCCTCCTCCTACTCCTCGACCACTAAATGAATACTTCTTAGATGAGCACAGACAGCGAAGATCCTCATTAAATATTCCACATTTTGTACACGCGCGCGCACACACACGTACACACACACACTCACACACACATAAATCAGGCCAATTGAAAGACTCCACTGCATGTGGAAAAATTAGGCTATAAAGCTTGGCAGCATTTCAGTGACAGTATCAGTTATATACAGGCTACTATGTATAAAAATATCCCTAATTTAATCCACTATCAGTAGAATATTCCATGGACAGTACTAAATGATAATTATGGGCATGTCTTTAAAAATAAATTCGTAAAAGAACACATCAAGCTACTTCATTACCTCCCAGCTTCATTCTGTCCAATTAGATATTAAATAATATAGGTTAAAGGTAAATAAAACACACTGTGCAGCCTGCACACGTGTGCCATAACCTGAGTTACAGTACAGTTCACAACTACTACTCACAAATAAGTTGAGATCAGTCCAAAAGAAATATGTCCACAAAGATCTTCTGCTTTAAAACAAACAAACAAACAAAGAAAAAAATAATATACATATAATGCGGTTCAATCATGATTTGTCCCAGAAATGCTTCCTTCTTCTTTCTGTACTCCATCAAAATATTAAAGAAGGTTTTAATAACGAGAAAGACTCTAAACAAGTAAAAAAAAACAGACCTCCTGCGCAGAGGACGCATCTGCGGCATTTACATTAAGATGCATTAAATATTTTTGCTTAAAAATAATCCTCTCTTACCGGATAAAGCGGGTCAGACAGTATGTAGAGTGAGAGCTGCGGCTGCAGACGGGGAGAGGCGAGGGGAGGAGGAGGAGGAGGAAGAGGAGGAGGGAGTACAGGCGTCTCAGGGCCTATCAAATTTGTCAAACAAGCCCTATAATTTTTTTTTTTAGGTGTGGGAGGTGGGCATATAAAATAGCCTGAAAGTAGGTTGATGTTGGCTTTATTTCTAAATAATACACTGTCACTTCTAAAAAAAAAAAATCCTGCAGCCTCACTGTCTGCATCCAAATAATACTAGTATTTGGGGTCAGAATAATGCATTATAAAAATATATAGACAGTACCCAAACTTGTTAACGTTCGTTTTCTCTAAATGCAGATTTTCATTCAGATTTCTGCAGATCTTCAGGGAAAGATTTATCGACAGAAACTACATTATGATGTTCACTCGCCTGAAAACCTCCAAAATATTTGCAATGATTATCAACTAATAGGTAATTGAGTAATATAATTAATCCTATATATTCCTTTTTTGATATTTAAAACAACAGAAGAAGCTGAATTGACAGGTTTGACATCATATGTGTTGTTGGGGTTTGTCAGTGTGACAACTTTAGGGGGAGGGAAAAATATATATATATATATAGTGCTCGCAGCATGATACATACCATAATAACCCATTCTTTGTGTGTGTCTGCAGGTGTTTACAGGCTGTTTATGACCGAGCCGAGACTGACAGGCCTATTTGCACGCGCATAATAAACACACACACACACACACACTCTCCACTTGCTGCACATTGTGGCAGTTTCAACTGCAGGAGAGATGAATGTGAGCGACTCGGGCGTTAAAATTAAACGACGCGCTGCGGCTCCTTTTGAGACGCGCGCGCAAAGTAAAGGCAATATACAGTAACGGGGATACAGTAACGCGCATCAGGCACAGGATGCAGAAACAGCGACACTCTTTGGTAGAAACCAAACACACCTGCACGACGAGACTGTACAACAGGTACGAAGACGCAAGGATTCAGTTCAAAACAAATCGGATTTTTAATATTTTAGTTTTTATACCGATACTTTGTGTCAGTTTTTACATTTATGCTGGTTTTTAATTATTTTTTTTAGATAAATAGGGGTTTTTCGGACTAATTATAAACGTATGACAAATTGCGTGTGAAATAAAATCGACGACTTAAATACACATTTATCCTCCCGTTGAAACAAACGGGAATGTCTACTTTTATTATTGTTAATAATAATAATAATAAGGATAAGAAGAATAAGAAGCAATGTGTTAAAGTTAAGGCTTTTAGGGAAAACTAAGGAGATTGAGGCCAGATTAAGAAACTATAGGACTCTATTCTCTTTACTGCATAAACGGGAAGGTGATATGAGAAGTTCTAGAAGTTAAATATATATGTGTATATATATATAATTTACGTATATTTATTAGTTTTATTAGACAATGAACCTGTTGAACCGAGATCAGATAGAGGACAGGACTAATTACTTAACACCAATTGTAACACATATGACTTAAGCACATAATACTGTAAATTATTATCATTATTATTTTCATTATCATTAGCTCCACCATTATAATTAGTATTAGTATTATTATTGTTATTATTATTATTATCATCACTGAATATGATGGTGTTTAGTTTCCAAATAAAGTGTTTTGCAACCGTAAAGTGAACTAAAACCACACTAAACGCTGATAACGCCAGCAATTATGACGTCATTCAAACAGGATTCATGCAACACTCCCATAAAATTAAAAATGAGCATTATCCTGTACTGAGGAGACTCAGGCCACAGATGGATTCAGAGATAAATATTGGGGATAATGCAACAGTGTGTTCATTCACTTTTTTTTTTTAACATTAAGCCATGTTTGTTGTCTAATTCTTTCAGTCATTATTACCTAATTGTGTGATGTGTATTTTATACAATGTTAATATTCATAGATATTGAAATGTTTTTTCATTATTAACAGAACAAAAGCAATGATATTACACATTGTAAAAATACATCCATTCTATTATTAACTTGTGATGTTTTGGGATTTTAGCTTTGTTTCTTATGGATTTTGAACATGGCTCTGATGTGAATTCAAAGAAGTACATATTCAAAGTTACTGATTTTTGACTGTTATAAAAACCCCAATGTGGATTGTTCCTATAAAATACTGTTGGATGAATAAAACTATGAATGAATCAACACTGTAAGAAATCTGTTTCGTTTATAAACTTGGTATTTTCTAAAAAAATTAGTTAGAAACAGAAATATCAGAACTAATATGAAATGTGATCTAATGGTCAAAAGATACAGATTTATTTACTGAGACAGAAATATTAGACTTTTTTGTTTCAGGCCTCAATGGTTTTGTTCTCTCATAAATTGCCTGAACAAAGTATTTTAATGTAAAAGTCACAGACCTTGAAATCACAGACACTTCCCTCACCATCACATTTATTGTCCTTTAAATGCACCACTGATGTGGAAACCAGTTTAACAAAATAAGAGCACAGAATATTGCTGTGTTCCATGATCAGAGTTTTCTTCAGTCTTGTATATTTTTATAAACCATAGTGAATTATCTCATAAAACCAAATATCAGAGTTTTGAATATCAGTTTTAGGATATTTAAAAGCACATTGTTCAACATTATGTCCTACATGTGATTTCAATTGTTATTTTAAGAAAGTGCCCCATTATAATACACATTAAATCCATGCAAGTGAAATTCAAAGACATTGCAATAAAAAACAAAAGAACTTATTGGCTTATTGCAATAAAAAGTCAGCATTTGTCACATTCACACTGGGAAATTAAAAGAGCAAACAAAATAAATAACATTTTTACATGCAAAGTCTAAAACTATAAAGTAATCTGTGACCAATTAACAACAACAAAAAAAAACCTTCAATCATTTTAGCCATACAAACATGTGTTCATCCTCAGGTTATTTAAATCCAGGTTAAAACTCACACCTGTTGTCAGCTGCATTATGATAGAGTTATTCAAAGTTTCAGATCTGCATTTATTTATGATCTGTTTGATGTGTTTCATCTATTTGTTTTCTTTCTTTTACGTACCTATATAGTTCTTACTGCTTCACCCCATTGCAACACTTTTAATGTTTTATTTAAAACACTTTGAATTGTTTTGTGCAGGAAATAAATAAACTTATATCTTTGCGCAGTTTTAATCAAACTTCTGCATCTTTTATGTGGACGCAGTTACCAAAAAATAGACCCAAACAGGTATAAACAAATAAATAAATAACATAAAAATTCTGTACAACATGTGAGTAAAAACTAGTGTTTCATTGTTGAGTGTGTGTGTGTAAACCAGGGGTCTCAAACATGTGGCCCGGGGGCCAAATGTGGCCCGCCAAGGTTCCAATCCTGCCTGTGGGATGAATTTGTGAAGTGCAAAAACTGCACCTTTTAATAATTATAGGTCAGGTTCCACATACAGGCTGTAAGACAATTATTATCAAAATAATCTAGAAATACTCACTACTACACATTATTCTCTCTGGAAATGTAAGTTTTTCATGTAATTTTCCTGTATTTACACTACAACAAAGTATCATTTCACAAAACAACACAAATAACATAAACAAATATAAACAACCTAGAATGTCTGAAGAGAAATCTGTGTAATTTTATCAATACTCGGTTACTATAGTGTATTTGTACATCCACTGTTGTCTGTAAGTTGTAATTTTACATGTATAAATGATAAACTGAGGAATAGTAGCATTGTTAAAATTTGCACAAATGTTTCTTAAGAATTTTGAGGTTATTAATGTTATTCACTGTATTAAAGGATGTAGATGTAAACATTTTCATCACATGAGTAAATTTTGAAGTTGACACTATTCATATGTAATTCTGTTAGGCTTAATGTGGCTGAATTTGGCCCCTGAACTAAATTGAGTTTGACACCCCTGGTGTAAACCCTGTTGTAACTATCCCGGACTCAAGTTGAGAGAAAGGCTGCGGGCTCTTACCGTGCTGGCTCGTGCGCGGAGCTGTTGGTTCCTCCTCTGCCCGGTGCGAAAGAGGGAGACCGAGCCCGGGTCCTCGTGCCTTCATTTGAGTCCGGCTGGGATTTATGATAATCAGAGCTGACACCGACCCGCGCGCCGTCAATAGACGAGGGCAGCCCCGAGCCCGCGTTCCCACGAGCCGCATTCCTCCGGTTCAAGTTCAAGCTCAAAGCGCGCACGGGCATTACTATGCGAGGCGTGCCGCGTGGCTAATTCCAAAAAGGCGCGCGCTCCCCGCCGTGGGAGAGTTCGCCACCTCGCATTGAAACGAAGCAGCAGATAAATAGACAGATCTGACACCAACACCCACTGCAGCCTTTATCTCACACACTGCATACCTTTAAACAAACACACTGCACACAGTCCACAGAAACACACAACTGCGCGCGCGCACATACACGCTACACACACACACACACACACTCTCTCTCTCTCTCTCTCTCCTGCTTTATGCAAGTTTATTGAGATTTCACGATATTTCTTGTGTAATCGTACTCTTTATTTCTGTCATCAATTCTGAAATGTACCTCATTTTATCTCGTTGATTTATTTCAACGAGTTAAAATGTGTAAATCAATTATTAACGTCTGTTTCTTAATCCGTCTTGAGCCTTTTTTCTGTACAATTTAGTTTCAATTTCCTGATATTTCTTGTATAACTTCTGTTTCTAGACTCTGTCGCCAATTCTGTTGACGTTTATTTGATTTTATCTTGTTGAACTTTAATCAAATATTAGTGTGTTTCTGATCTTTTTTTAAAATGCAATTTTGTTGAAATTTCATATTTCTTGTTTAACTGTACTCCACTCTGTTTCCAATTCTGATTAACTTGATTTCATTTTGTCTTGTTGAACTTTTAATCATTAAATTGTCACCAAATATTATTGTATTCCTGATCTGTTTTAAGCCTTTTTATACAACGTTGTTGAAATTACACTTTATTTCTTGTACTTTTATCTTGTTAACTCTTATTAATTAATGTGTAATCAAGTATTACTGTGTTTATTCCTTGTACATTTGTGACTGATGTGAAGAACTTTGGGCTACAGTTCTTGTTATTTATTATTATTACAAAGCAGTGTCTTTTTGTGTATAAGTGTGTTTTTGTGTGTGTGTATTTTTTGCATGAAGTCAACAGAGTTATACGCTGTTTTTTTCTTTTCTTATTATTACTTAATTTTCACATCTACACAAAAATTTCATTTCAGCTAAACTTCATCTCATCTTCACAAAATTCACTGTTGGTCCCTCAGTAGTTTTAATAGTATGGGGTTTTTATGGTGTGCTCATGCTTTTAACTGTAGTTTTTTAACTTATTTATTGTTTTATGTGTGTTTTTTATGACTCTTTTTTTGTTTTGTTTGTGATCATTTTTATGTCAAATATAGACATAACATACTTGCAGATTAAAAGTAAATATCAGCATTAAGTAATGAATTATGTATTTTGTTGATGAAGTTGATAAAAACAAACAAACAAATAAACAAACATAAACAAACACACAAACAAACAAAACCTCATTAGGCTATTTTGAGTTATAAATCTTTAGTGAATTTCCTCAGGTCGTGTTTGAGTAGTTGAACTGAACGAGGCAATGAAGTCGCTTTTTGTCAGATATGCACACACACACACAAACACACACACACACTGATTAAAAGCAACCGTTACACACATCAGTTTCATGTTATTGAAATTGAAGAACTTTATTTATCCCACGAAGGGGAAATTTGTCCGTCACCACAGCTATATACAAAGACAGATATACATCGGTTGAATTCTTTTACGACATACACAATTCGCATTTGCACAACAAACACAGAAAACCATCCAAAGTTCCGAAGAGAATCCGGTGTGTTGTTGGTTGTTGATCGTGTACTAATATTTGGCTGATTAAAAACAGTAACGTGTCTGAAAATGTAAGTATATGATAACTTTATGAGCATCGGTGACATATCTTTTCAGAGCTCTGTAGTCCACATAACAGCACATCGTTCCTTATTTCTAATGGATTGTTTTTCTTCCTTCTTCGTAACAAAACGTTGGATAAAAAGTGTCGTTTTCATTTCAGTGAAACACCACACCATCACAAAAGTCACCGGTGATTTCTCTGCACCATTGTCCATAAAGTTGAAGTACTTTTATTTTCAGGCACATTCTTCTTTTTGTCCCTGTTTATACACAATGGCAATGACCTTTGACCTGGAACACTGATGGAGTCCCAGTTGCACAGATAGGGTTTATGTATGAACAGTAAATCACATCGTTACAATCAATTATATTTCATTATAAAATGTTTCATTCCAAACTTAAGTGTACTTATGTTATACAATTATATATAGCTTTATACACTACATGATCAATCACAAGAAATACATTTTTGCTAGTTTTACTATTAGTTTTTGGGTATATGCTCATATCTGACAAACTCGAGTGTACTTATGTTATATAATTATATATAGCTCTATAGACTACAGGATCACTCACAAGAAATTAATTTGAGCTATTTGTACTTTTGGTTTTTGGGTATATGTCCATATCTGACAAATACAAAATAAATTCAATCAATTCAATGAAGTCAGTAATTAATTCATATTTTTGATCAGCTTTGTAGGCGGCATAATAACACACCATACATTATACTACATACATTATTATACTTCAGACTGAGTTTTGCATACTCGACTTTTTGTCGAGTATGTCCATACTCGACAAAAGGTCCATTCATTTGGACTGAACTCCATCACATATTAAAGTTTATGGGTGGTTTTGAGACTCGGGTTATGGGTTTTGTCAGCTCTATAGGCAACATGTAGCACATGATTCATTAGTTCAAACAGCTTTTATACAATATGTGCGTTTTCTTTGTGACGTGCACATGTGAAGCCCATGACAAAAAGTTCATTCATTCAGTGTTATTTGGGTCTCGGGTGTAATTAGAATATATAAAGAAATCTCTCTGGTGTTAAGAATTTGTAAGTCAACCTTAATCCATTTTTTAATTAAGGAAAGTCTATAGATTTGGCAAGACTGGTTTTTGGAGATGAATCATCTACTACCACATAATCCACATGTTCTGTTTTAAACGAGACATAAAATAAAAAAAAAAAAAAAACCTTCAAGATAAAAAAAACAACTGAAAGAACAATCACTACAATCACTATAATAATGAACACTTATTGTTGAAGTATTTATAATTGTGCTTTTGAAAAATGCCATCCAGTCAAATGTTGAATCATTCCACTTCGGGTCCCAGGAGTTTGTAAGGATCCAAGTGCGTGTACTTGTGTGAGTGTGTATGTGTGTGTGTGTGTGTGTGTGTGTGTGTGTGTGTGTGTGTGTGTGTGTCAAACAAAAAGAAAAAGCTAAAGCAGAAGCTGAAAATACAAAACATCCTGAATCCAAACACTTTTTCTTTTTTAATTTAATGGGTAAAACACTTCAAACCCCCCCCCAAAAAACCCCAAAACCCAAAACAAACCCAGAGTTAAGTGTATTTTTATTCTTATTTAAACATAACCGATTGTTGCAATAGGAAGCTTGAGCACATTTTTATTTCCACTCAGGATTATTTCATCATTTTTATCGCAATGCAGTGAAATATTTATAACAATCTTATGTACAAACTCAGTCGCTGTCAGTCAAAGTCACTCACTCCATTATATTTCCTCACAATTGCACATGCATTTACATAGTTCTTGTAATGGCAGTGGGTTTTAAAGCCGGCCTATTTGTCTGCGCACTTGACGAGCTACTCAGTGTGGTTTTGATGTTGACAGCAGAAGATTCCCACATACGTGTGCGTGTGATGTGTCTCGCCAGGGTATAATTGGCTGCCCAGTCCCAGACGGCCCTGTCCCACCTCCCCATGTTCCTGCATTCGAGGGCCCATAAAACGGTGTCTGGCTCGCTGATCCCATGACCCCTGTGGGAATTAGCCCCTCACTCAAGATTTGGATGGTGCAGGTTTGCGTGTGAATTTGAAAACAGGGAGTTTAACGTCAGGAATTATTACAATTATATGGATTGTATGCAGCTCGGAGCTTTATCGGGGGTATAAAGTCTGTGGTAATCTCATAAATACACTATTACGCAGATTTGTTTTGTTCAGAAAACAAGTTTCAAACGGCAAACTCTAAGCCGGTTGTTTTTTTTTTTTTTATGGAAAACAACCCTTTAACACCATCTTGCCTCCTTCTTCATTGTTCCGCATTTACAAGCCTGTATACATTTTTTACAGCTCATTTTACTGCCCTCTTCACTTCACTCTGAGGGTTTGAACAACCCAATAAACACCCTTTACCCGCTGCTCTCTGGCGTCCTGTGCTGCATCATCAATGAGAAGGGAAACGTCTTATTATGTAATGACCACTCAGAGGGCCGACCAGGTCAGAGGTGACGTGAACCGCTGACCCCGCCCCCGGGCCACGGAGTGTGCCGGTGACCACAGGCCGGTGATGAATTCATGGACTCTCGGACAGTGCATTGGGTGACCTTTAGTGTCACTTGCCGGACATCAGACAGATGGGTCTTTAACCCAATCAGCAGTGATCAGTTGACCTGTCGACGCAGGAAGCCATTGATGGTGTTTACTCAGCGGACTGGTAAATCACAGGGGTCAAACCTGGTCAAAGAGGACACAGACAGGTCGACGAGTTTGTCTTGTTTTTTGGTCCCCTTGAAAACAGCTGTATTAATAGAAAATCAATAGTGTTAAATGACAGCCATCTTTGGACGCTCTGTCTCTCATTGACTCTCACTGAAGATGGTCAGTAGAAGAGATAGATGAGGTTTTCACTTCATGATACAATCTATTCCATTTAATATAGGTTATTAATTCCACATTGTTATGCTGACTCCTAGACTGATATGACCTCGTTTTGCATTCAAATACTTACAATATGTAGTTTGAACAGTAGCTGCTATCGATTAAATGATGACGACATGAGAATTTTATTGTGCAACACTAATGAGTGACAAATTGCAAAAATTAAACTGCAAACAATGCAAATGGTCTATTTTCTGTGGTACTTCTTATCTCAAGGATCAGTCATATATTTCCTCTGTTTTCACACTTTTTCCATGTTACTCTCCTGAAACAAGCAGTCGCAGCTTGTACCTATTTCTAAATCCTGAAAACTAAATGTTCCCGTTTCTGAATGAACTTAATTCAACCTCGCCCCCACACCTTCATCCAAATAATGATTTGACTTTTTGTTTGAAATGTGTTCAGCCATTAAAAAGTGTCAACTAATAAAGACAACCAGTTTAAGTCAAGAGGAGTAATATGTATGATGCCAATGAAGTAATATCATTGAATGAGGGCACAGAATGGTTTTAATATCCAGTGGTATATATA
>JAPTHA010000010.1:8457809-8476042 GCA_029814585.1 Gymnapogon annona
GGTCGGTCTGTCGGTCTGTCGGTCTGTCATTTGCACAATGCACATTCTGAGTTTGTTTATGTTGCCGTTATATATTGCGTTACTTCAACACCTAGTCATTTAGTTTAATATTTTATTTCATTTATCCATTCTCAGTTCTTCAGACTAAGGTTTTCTACATATATGTTTGTCTGATTTCAATGGCATGGCCTTTGTGGACAGTTCTTGCAGTTGACCGTTCATACCCTCAGCTCATGACAAATGAAGGTCTTCAGTCTTGGATGGAGATCAGATAACATAATAAGACTTGACACGTCGCACATCATGAACGTTCGTCTCCTGAATGTGGGAAACCTGCAGAAAAGAACAGAGAGAGAGGGGGCAGAGAGGAAAGAGCGCAAACAACGGGAGAGAAGATGCAAAGTTGGAGACGTATAATGGTGACATATATAAATGCATGAGTAGAGACTCTCCCAGCAGCTGAGCAGCAGGCAGGAGGACGAAGGGTCAAAGCATTATGAGTCTCGTCCTAAATGTAGAGAAGGCTCCTGCTTCCCAGATCCAAACTAGGACTGGATTCTGCATCCCAGTCACACACACAACAACAGACAAACCCAATTAATGTGTTGAGCGTTGATGATTGGGTGTCATACAACTGATTACACCTTAATTATGTGATGAGGAATTATGAATGGTATTTCTCATAGGTCTGGGTCATGACAACGCCTGGATTGGTCTAAACGATCGCACCGTGGAGGAGGACTTTCAGTGGACCGACAGCAACGATCTAGTGAGTGATCAGTGCTGCTGCTGAATGTAAATTTTACCCCCTGTTACTGCATGGTGTAATCTCCCAAATGACACCAATCCCAAAATACCTCAATTAATCTTTGCTTCTTGCAAAATAAGCAAGAGAGAAATTCTAAAAAAGAGATTAAAACCAGAGTGGAGATTAGCGTTTCAGAGTTTTTAATATGACTGATAAACCAAATGAATGCCGCCGAGTCTGATTTGTTTGGTATTTTTTTTTTTTTTTTTTTTGGCAGATTTATGAGAACTGGAGGGAGAGCCAGCCAGACAATTTCTTCGCAGGAGGGGAGGACTGCGTGGTGACCATTGCCCATGAGGACGGCAAGTGGAACGACGTGCCCTGCAACTACAACCTGCCCTACATCTGCAAGAAAGGCACAGGTGCTGTAATGACTGTGGGAGTAACTCGAACTCCAGAAATTAACAGGGAGCACAAAGCAAATGAAGATAGTGAGCGAAACCAATGAGGCGCTGCGTGCCAACGTTGCATATAAACAATAAGCGGTGCTTGCCAAATGCTGTTTGACACGTTCAGGTACAGCTGGAGACCTCCGGAGGTTAGTAGTGGTGAATGTATGAAAATTCTGAGGACGTTTGCCGTCCTAATTCTACAGCGATGTTATCACTGAGCAGATGACCACCCATCACCTCGACTCAGACCTACAGAGGCCCCTCACAAAACCAGTCAGCAGTTAGTGCAGCTTAAGTAGATGTTAATTCATCACCTGCAATTCACTCTATTAAAAGACACACCAGGAGATTCTCCCAAAAAAGAAAAAGAAAAAACAGGCCACACTAAGTTGTTTTTTTTCCAACAGTATTGATTTCTGAGTACTATACCATATCAATCTCAATCTCCCTCTTATTGCTGTGTTTTCCTCCTCGGGGCTCAATTATACGTGTCCAGAATTGTAGTTTCAGTTATTGCCAATTACTGCCTCGGTCTAAAAAATGATGGGTAATATTCCTCTGAGACATTTTTTTTTAATCTTCTTCACATTTCCTGATTCTCAACCATAGTCTCAACTTAGTCGACTTGAACGTAAATTAAATGAGATCCGGACCAGAGGAAGCGGTGTAGCATTGGAGGGTGTACAGATGATGGGACAGAGATAGAGGGAGATGAAGGGGATCATGGGGGAAAGGTTTGTGGTAGTTGTATAGCGGACTATTAACTGTGATTTGACTCTCCTCTGCAGCGTGGTGTTGCCTCTATCAGCTTGGTTATCACTCAGGTTCAGCCGCAAGACTGCCACCTACAGGCAGCACACACTGTGATACTGAGTCTAGGTAGATAGATGGATAGATAGATGGATAGATAGATAGATAGATAGATAGATAGATAGAGACTGTAGATAGATACTGTAGATAGGAACTATAGATAGATAGATACTATAGATAGATAGATACTGTAGATAGATACTGATAAATGGATACTGTAGATAGATACTATAGATAGATAGATATCGATACTGTAGATAGGTACTGCGGTTAGATACTATAGATAGATAGATAGATAGACAGATAGATAGATACTGTAGATAGATAGATAGATAGAAAGATACTATAGATAGATAGATAGTTAGATACTGTAGATAGATACTGTAGATGGATAGATAGATAGGTACTATAGATAGATAGATGGATAGATACCTTTAATTGTCCCAGTAGGGGAAATTTCAGATCACAGAAGCAGAATACAAAGAGTAGAAATCAGAGTAGACAGATATACATCAATTGAATTCTTGTATAACATAGACAGTATACATGATTGAAGTCCCATAGATGATAATGAGAGACTGTGGAAGTGTCGTCTGGAGCTGAGAGATGGTACAACATACAGTACAGTACAGTAGGAACATAAAGAGTGTTGCCTTCTGTGGTCATGAAAAAGAGGCGCGCAGCCTACAGCCGGACCACTGAAGACCCCCTTTTGGCCCAGAGAATATTAATCAATCCAGGGATATAATATTGAATTAGCCCTAAAAAACAACCGAGATGGAAATAATTTTGATGAACATTAATTAATGGACCTCCGGTGTCTGAAGCGTCTGAATCTGTGTCAGCCAATCGTTAACAAGGAGCTAACAGAAAAAGGATGCAGGCCTTATCCATCAGTCGGAACACTGCATAACTGTGCCAACGCACCGTCTGGCTAAAAGGAGTCACACACAGTGTTTCATAGGACTGCCTTTAGTTTTGATTATGGGATACAGTCGCTATGGCACCATTTATGTCACACTGTTTCATAGTGGATGTCACGATATTTCTTTCTTTCTAGGGTTTGTGTTCATTTTTCAACCTCGTGTGTGATTTTCAATCATGTGGGAGAGGCGGGTCAGTGTGTGAGGTCGCGTCCATCACATCCTAAAGATTATCAGTGAGGTTCGGGTCTGGACTCTGTGGGGGTCCGTCCATGTGTGGAAATGATGAAACACTCTTTCACAATCTGAGCCTGAATTATCATCTTGAAATATGCTTGTGTCATCTGCAAAGAATAGAAACCTGGTCATTCAGTCCAGTCAGATAGTCGCTGATCTGAGACCAGACCAACTGAATCAGGCCCAGATCATAACACTACCCACAAGGCATGGTGGGTAATCATCATAACCCCCCCCCCCCCCCTCTTTTCAGCTTGATGCATCAATCAATGCATTTTTAAAAAATGCACTAGCACGAAGTTTGTCTGTGGGTGTGCTATAATATATTTTATATTGTGGAGATATTGTATATATATTTATATATACACATACTGTTTTATTTTGTGTTGTATTTTTATTTTGTTTTATTCTGTATTTATTGTATATTGTGCTGTACTGCTGCTGGAACACCAATTTCCATGTCTGTCTGTCTGTCTATATATCTCTCACAGGGCCTTTTACCATTGAAACATGACTTCTTTATTCGTGAGCGTCTGAGAGTATTTGTAGCCGAGTTTAATCTAGTGTCCATGATGTGAGTTTGTTCATGGTGGTACATACTAATAAAAAAAAAAACAGGAATTTTCCAAGAAAATGGTAATATTCTACAATAATGGGCTTCTTCGAGCTTAGAAAATTATCTGGTGCCTTGACAAAGGGAGCTGTGACCCTTTTTTGTTTATCTGATATTTAATTTCCTCATGGGTGCCTGTACAGGAAGAACTGTTGGTGAAAAACGGGACTTTCCATTTCTTATTAGTGTTCTGGTTGTTATTTTGTAGGCAGTGGTATACTTCTGTGCAATAAAGCATATCAATATGTATGACTTGCCTTCTTTGAAATTCCTTTTCAGTATTGTGCGGGACCCCGCCCACTGTGGAAAACGCCCATTTGATAGGTCGGCGGAGGTCACACTACGACATCCACGCCGTGGTGCGTTACCAGTGTTCTGAAGGCTTCTACCAGCGTCACATCCCCACCGCACGCTGCCGGGCCGACGGGAGCTGGGAGAGACCCCGCATCATCTGCACAAAGTGTAAGCATCTCTCGTAACCATCAAATCAAATCAAAGTTTATTTATATAGCGCCAAAACACAACAAAAGTCGTCTCAAAGCGATTCACATGCATAGATCAAATAAAAAGAAACCCAACAGAATCCTCCAGGAGCAACGCACTAGTGACAATGGCGAGGAAAAACTGCCTTTCCAAGGCAGAAACCTCGAGCAGACCCCGACACCTGGAGGATGGTGGTCGGCCCAGACCATTTGGGGTCAAAGGACAGGGAGAAGCAAGAGAAAAAGAGAGGGAAAGAATGAGTGGGAGGGGTGAGTAGGGGAGAAAGAAGCACAGCATGTAGGACTATTACATTTCATCAGTTACAAATACATCTAAAGACTGGTGATGCTGAACCATCATTTCAAACAGCCATCAAGTAATTATTTTTGTGTGTTTATGAGCTTCTTAAAGGTGGAGAATGCAAAAAGACCAAAAAGAAAAGCTCCTGTGGAGATGCTTCCCTTCTTCCTTCTACTTCAAGGAAACTCCAAAGCAATCTCTTTTTCTGCAATTAGACGCCTTCATTATCACGGCTTAGTCATATTAAACCCAATAAACAAACTCGGGCGCATCAGGTATTAAGCCTCCATCGCGGCGCCAAACTCCCTCAAGGGTTTAATATTGTGATGTTAATTGTTTAGAAACAGAGAGCCTCGGAGTTCTCTTGGAGTTTTATGTCCAGATATACAACGGAATTATTTCTTTCATTTAATTTTCATATCATTTCTAGCCTTGATGTAATTGTGCGCTCACGTACCGAGCAATGATAATGCATTTTCCTGTAACTGAAGGCACATCGTCCTGTAATAAAATAAGATATACTACTTTGATATTTCAAATTAGAACCACGTGAATTCAAGGAGGGGTGCTGTTATGGTCAGGTATCGGCGCGGTGACAAGAAACTCTGACGCTGCATTGAGATCCATTAGACTTCAACATGAATTTCCACCTGAGAAAACAAAATTCAGTTTTACTGTGCTTATTCGTGGATGTTATGATTAAAATTAATGTCATTGTGTTAAACATTTACTTTAACTAAAAAGACTAACTATTTCTAAGTGTAAAGAACTAAGTGTAAAGAAGAGCCAACTAAAGAACTCGGAGAACGTGAGGTTAATCGAGAAGCATGTCAGTGTTTACAAGTCAGCGGATATAATTGCTGAAATTAAATGTAATATATTTAATCATGTTATAATTAGTGCATAATCACATGAAAATGAGAATTTCTGTGCTTTCATTATCTGTGAGCTGTTTATATAAACAGGGAATGTTTTGACTTTCACTGCCAAGTTTAATTGTAGCACAGAGCAGCCTTCCTTTTAATCTCTCTCTCTCTTTTTTTTTTAGTGAATTTATAGCAGCATCATTAGAGTTACAGATGCAGGAGTTGAAATCAGAAGGGAAAAGGATTTTGAAAACATGCCTTGTGCATCTCTCTCATCTTGGTCCAAAATGATAAATATATAAAGTTAAATGACTTGATGCTGTTTGATGCTGCAGTGGAAAAAAGCAAAGGCTCTTTTCCAAGTGTCTGTGTTTAGTCATAAGGTAGAGCTGCACAGGGTCACGGATCAGATTAGTGATCCGTAATTAGAGTCTACAGAGATAGGAAGTCTGAAACACGGGCTTGACTTTTTATTAGCCTCAGAAACGGGTGGAATTCTTGTTTCTTTTGAGTTTGCTTTAATCACAATATTATACTGACAGATAATTATTGAATTTCTCCTTCGCAAAACACTGCAGCTTCAACATCATCCTAAACACAGTTTTAACGGTTGACTTTAGGTGAGCAAAGGGACCAGAACGACGCAAACTGCAGTCTCATCGCTAAATGTCATTAAGCATCACATTCTGAACCATAAGAACATGTCCAGATCCACATCATTAGTTGGATTTTTCCTTTTTAAATTGACAACTTTACAAGAAGGTTGGTGCAGAATTCATATTTTTTGCACATACCTAATATCTTACTCATTCTGAACACTGATAGAATTTAGGTTATGTTGTGTGTAGACCATTTATTTACAGTATTTTATCAGTCAGCTTGCAATCTCAATAAAAATTTTGATGACAACAGCAATGACGTGGTCCACTGATTGGCCGTTAGACATTTGTCCAGAACTGCAAATATGTTTGGGATTTTTCATACAAATGACTATAGATTAGATACCTTTATTGTCCCATTAAGGAAAATTTCAGATTACAGCAGTTGAATTGTAGAAAAACAGAGTAGACATATATACAACAACTGAATTCTTGTATAATATAGACGGTATACATGATTGAAATCCCCAGAGATGATAATGAGGGACTGCAGATGTGTCGTCTGGAACTGAGAGACGGTGGTGTGAATGTCCTTGGAGGCCACCGTAACGTAGCATCGGCCGGTAACAGCTAACCGCTAACAGTTCAAATGTCTTCGGTCCAGCGCTCCTTCACAGATGACATCATCTGTCATTCACATACATCGCCAGTCCCCCCTGTCTCCTCCACCACTCTCCCTCGTAATGAAATAATAATAAATAATGATACCAAGTAGCAATCAATGACAAGTCTTACCATTTTTGCCAACTTTTTTTTTTTTTGGCAATGTCGCACTGGAATGATTGAAAGAAACTGCAAATATAGAATATATAAAAGTGATCAGATGATGATTTACCACAAGTTCCCTGAAAACCCTGCTGCCTGAATCTCAACTTTGTTGTCATAAAGTGTCTTATTATGTTCTTGCTGTAGGACTCTTTGCCAGGCTCTTGGATTTGTAGTTTTTTTTTGGCCATCACCCCAGTGTTTATTTTCGAGCATCGTAATATCAGACATTTACTTCAATATTAAAGGTCCGGGGTGTAAGATATCGTAGGACATTATTCATCACTATCATTAGTGTCATTAATCTCTTAAAAACAAGTGTTGCTGTATTTGTTCATCAGGTTGGAATGAGTTGCTTATATGTACAGAGGAAGGTCGTCCAGTGTTGCATGTTTGCCAGGAACTCTTAATGGACTCCTTCCTCTTACAGTTTTCAGCATCTGTTATATTTGTAAAGTTGATATCCTCTTAACTAAAGTGTTGGGAAACCTCCATCTGCTCAACAGTCATTACATATTACACAATGAACCGTTAACAAACCTTTAAACCAGGGGTGTCAAACTCATTTTAATTCAGGGGCCAAATTTAGCCCAATCTGGTATGAAGTGGGCTGGACCAGTCCAATAATAACAGAATTTCATATCAATAATGTGAACTCCAAACCTTCCTTATATGATGAAAATGCTTATGTTTTTAAATTGTCCTTTAAAACAATGTGAATAAGATCAACTACCTCAAAATTCTTCAGAGAAGTGAGTATAATTGTAACAATATTATACCTCAGTTTAGAAGTTATACATGTGCATTACAACTTACTGATCACAGTTGATCTGCGAATACACAAAACATTTAATAACAGGTCGAATGTGGTTAAAAATAATTTTCAGGTTGTTTATATTTATTCAGGTTATTTATATTTTTTGTGAAATTTCACTTTGTTTTAGTATGAATACAGAAAAAATTACATGAAAATATTTTGGTTTCCACAGAGAGAAATTTGAAGTTGCAAATATTTATAGGTTATTATGATCAGATTTTTCCCAGTCTGTATATGGAACCTGAACTATAATTTTTGCAAATATCTTAGGTGTAATTTTTTTCACAAATGAATGAATTTCACAAATTCATCCCAACAAGCCGGAACCTTTGGTGAGTCACATTTGGCCCCTGGGCGGCATGTTTGACACCCCTGTTTTAAACCATTGGTAAGCTATAGGCAGACCTAACATTTATCCTAAAGAGCAGGATGAGCATCAACCCAAGCGGATAAGACCATTAACTTTCAAGGACTGTTTTCATCCATTTCCTTTGTTTCACACCCAGCCCGGCGATCACACCGGTACCGACGCCACCACCACAATCAGCGCCATGAACGCCGTAACCACAGGAGGCACGGAGGAGACGGACACAAGGCCAGAGAGGACGCACACAGCTACTACTGAACCAAATAATACCACGTCTGCGATGCCTAGGTGCTAACAGTGACCCGTAAAAGAAAGACAGTAGTTCATATCAGAGTCATTCTCATTTCCTTTCCTGCTTCTAACGTTGCTCTGTTAGGCATTCCTCCTCTTAATGAAAAACAAAAACAAAAAAATGTCTTTCCTCCGCATAAACACATGTCTGATTTTTGGCTGTTTCGACGCTTCTTTATATTTTTACCCCTTCTAACAGAGGTCCACGCGAACACTAACTATATCAGTAACTCTGGTTAAATATCCTGTTTTTCCCGAATTATAACCCTCTCAGACTGACAGCAGTGTGTGTGAGTTTGTGCGCGTTTGTGTGTATGTGTATGGGAGTGTATGCATCTAAGAGAGAAACTTAGAGAAGTGCTGAATCACTTTTTTTCTTTGTAAAAACTTTGCTTGTCTTTCATCCTAGTATTCCGTTTACAAAGCACAGACATAATTGATGCAAATCGCATTAAGTCCCCGGTAACTCTAGGCTTTTTTCTATGTGTACTGTAGCTGTTATTTTCCCATAGAGCGCTTGAATAGCTGGTCTGTTTTATTCTACTGACATGCTTTTTTTTCTAATATTTGCTATGTTTTGTGTAATGTTACTATTTATTATGAATCATTTGCTAGTGAATATGCTTTCTTTTTTTTCTTTTCTTTTTTTTTTTTACTTATACTCAAGAGAGCCGATGTAACGTTGTTTTTTTCTGTTTTTTCTATACCAAGTCCAACAATCAATCAGTAACAAAATTAATCATTTGACTGCCTCTAATCCCTGCACTGTAAATACTGTGGTGTTTGTTATTGGCTGATCCCTGATCGATAGCTGGACCTCGCCCAATTTGAAAAAAAGATTCCCATCCCCACAAGCTCCTCTCAGATAAAGAATATGAACAGAGATGGTGTTGATGGGATTATACAACTACGTAGCTGAGATAACCACTTGATTGTATCTGAATCGCTAAATACTCTGAATCTTTGCACGGCTATATTTACACGATGGGTAGAATGTTTCTTCTTTTGTCTTTTGGTCACTTTGATATTTGATCGGTCATCCACTTTTTTGGTGTTCTTATGACTTTTTGTCCTGCTGTTGTGTTTCATTCTTAATAAAGTGAAAAGAAAAAAATGAACTACAACACTACGCGACTCATTTTTCTTTTGAACACCGCAGATTTATTTCGGCTTCTTCCCATGCGTTTGTCACTACATTTTGAACGTGTTTTCAGTGTCATCTCAGGAACTCGGGAGATGAAACGCAATCAAACACACAGTTTTACTTTTAGCTACTACTGATATTTGCATACTCTATGGAGTGAGGGAGTGAGTGAGTGAGTGAGTGAGTGAGTGAGCAACTGTTTCATCCTCACTGGTATTAATAAAAGTAATCCTTATTTGTGGACTTTTTGTGAGAAGAATGTTTCAAGAAAGACAGGGATGACTTTGCAGGCAGGAGGGATTTAAAAGATTGCGTGCTGCCTGTACCTTCACTGTCAACAAAACAACAATTCAATTTTCTTTTGTTGTATTATTTTGATTTTAATCTCATAGTCGAGATGCATAAATAACTTCGGTCACAGGCTTCCACTTTCTATGTGAATAGAGGTACATAAATAGTCCATAATGTGGAGATTATAGACCTATTTCATTCATGTCATTGTTTTATTGTATCTACAGTCAACAGAAGTATAAAGCATCAACAACCAACCATCAATAATAAATACGAGTAGTTGTCTAAACTAGCAACAAACTGTTCGCATAGAGTTTAAAATGAATGGGAATAGTTGTTGTGACATGTAGTTTAAATGACATCTCTCGACTTTGCTGTGGCCTGGCTAATGAGTCATATTATGGTCTGCACTGTTGTGTGTGACAGTTGACCCACATCCAAGGTTCAGACGGTATCAGTTTCACAATCTCAGCAGTGCCACGGTGACTTCACCGGTCGCATGACGACGCCGACAAGTGAAGAGACACCCCTGATAAAGCTCCATTCCCTTTGATTTATGATAAAAACCCAGAGTCAACAAATGTAATTTAATCAAACTCTGCAACGCAGTTCAGTCAGAGGTTTTAATACGACAAAGATAGTTTCAGTCAGAGTTGGAACACCGTTTTTGGCTTGTCAAGTGAGGATTATCATCTTTTTCCTGATTAATGACGTTAGAAATTTAACCTCAAGTCTGTCGCTACCTCCAGAGACGCTGCAAGGTATAATATCTGCTTTACTGTATGAAAAAAAAAATGTCTAGAGTAAAAACTCTTTTTTCAGATGCACTTTTTTCTTTTTAAACAAATGTCCTTTGCAGTGGATATTTCTTTCTTTCTTTCTTTTTTTTTTAATTTTAAATTAAGCCGTCAAGCTCTCATCCCCAAATAGTGAATAAATGACTCATAACTGGAAGAACAGGACACATTTTAGTCGTTCATCACCACTTTCGGCACAATCCCTCAATCAAGACAATAATCAACAATGAAGAGCAATCAAAAATGGGACGGGATGCAATTTAAGACGGTATCTTGTTCCACATCGGTTTTGTTTTCATCACTACTCGTCTCAACAGCTCATCCATGTCTTTCACAGATTCAATAAAATCCCCTCAATGCTGCGTTTTAATTGAACCGAAGCCGGTACAGTTTTCACCACGTTGGATGTGTGATTGTCCTGGTGTTGGTTTAAAGTTCTTACATGAAGACGCAGATATAATGGCTGCCACTCCCCTGCAGTGTTGCTCTGACCTCAGGGATTCAGGTCAATAGTCTTAGTGGGTGACTGCATGAGTCAAACTGAAAACCGCTGTCCTCACCTTCATCAACAGCCTCCTTATCAGGGTCCAATAGTCCATGCAGGGAGTGTTACGCCAAGTGAATGATTTGAACGGCTAAGTCAGGGAACAATTTTTTTTCTTTCTTTTTTTTTTATAGATTCCCTGTGGGTTTTTTGGCTGAAAAATTGTGTGTTTAATGCAGCTCCTCTGCTAAAGAGAATCCCCAGGAAACATTAGCTTTGTCGTAGCATGACGTATTCCTCGACAATCTTCGCCTGGTGTGTGGTCTACTTTCTCTTCTTGTTGTTGCTGGTCTGTCCTTTGGGAACAGGTTTCATGAAAAAAGCTTGGTTGGTGTAGCAGCGCAGGGCCAACAGAGGCGGCACGGCAGCGAGCAGCACATTGAGAGTGATAACAGGCCACCATTTGTCTGCCGGGACTCTGTACGTGAAGGGAGTGCGGGAGTGCAGAGATGCTCCGATATGACACCACTGGGCCTTCAGGGAAGAGCAGGAGACCAGCAAGAGGACACCGGGTTTTATACTGTATTCCCTTTTTTTTTTTTTTTAAAGTCATATGAATACCCTTCGAACTCAAAGTACGTCACTTACCTGAGCCATGGCTCCTGCAAAGAAAATTGTCCAGTCCAACATCCAGCTGCAGCCGGGTGTTTTTAGACCATAGATGAAGGCAGTCATCAGTGGCAGAGCGTAGAATAAATACATCAGCATCTGCAGGAACGACAGAGGGTATAATATAGAGCCAGGGGTGTCTAAGTCATTTCACTTCAGGGGCCGCATTCAGGTCAATTTGATCTGAAGTGAGCCGAGCCACTAAGATAATAACAGAATAAAATCTAAACGTCAACTCTGAAGTTTTCTTTATGTTTTAGAGTGAAAATAAGTCAAATTACATGATGAAAATGTTCACATCTAGATACTATGCTTTAAAGCAAAGTGAATAAACACAAACAACCTGAAAAGATAAGTGTAATTTTAACAATATCACGCTTCAGTTGATCATTTACTGACAGATAACATTTAGTAACAGGCAGAATTTAGTTGAAATTGCACTTAACTTCTCTTTAGTTATTTCAGTTTGTTGATAATTGTTCTGGCTTTTGACATTCTTTGCTAAATTCTACTTTTTTGCTGTAAATATATAGACATAGACATCCTTTGTTGTCATTGTATAGACCCACAGAAATACAAAATGTTACTAAAGCCATGAGTGACTGCAGTGCAAGTTGACATTATACAACTGTCTGTGTTTATACACATATATACACACATATACACTCACACTCACACACACACACACGCACACACACGTATATATATATTTGTTTACACTGAATTACTGTTTATAGTACTGTTTACATTGATGTGCAATTTTTACACTGTTTTCAGTACGGTTTTACATTGTTACATTGTTACTGTCTATCTTATTGTTTCTTATTTATATTGACTGTTGAATTTTTGTTGTCACCTTGCACTGCAGCCACTTATGGCTTTGGATTCACTTCAGCAATCTTGCACTTTTGTATTTTCCATATTTAGTTTGGGTTATCAGTTGCCAATCTATGACATTTCGTTATCAGATTCATTGTGTGTGTCTGTGTAATGACAATAAAGGAAGTCTAAGTCTATATGCACACACACAACTCTAGGCATATACATGTGATACACACACAAAGACATTTGGAGTTGTGAGTATTTATAGATTATTATGATAGTGTTTTACTCGTCTGACCCACTAGAGATTGAATTGGTCTGAAGTAAAATTGTTGTTAATAACTTCTGTGTGATTTTAGCATTGCACAAATTCACCCCAGGGACCAGAATGGACCCTTTCACGGGCCAGATTTGGTCCCCGGGCCATATATTTGATACATGATATAAAAGCACAGGAAAACAAAACCACCAGCTTCTACTTCACGTCAATATGTTTTCACTCACCATCACTTTGGGGAAGCTGACTGGATCCTTGAGGTAGGGCTCATACTGATAAATGTAGGTGAAACAGACATCTAAAGGACAGTCCAGAACCACCTGCAGTAGAGAAGGACTACACTTAAAATCCTTCTATCATTAAATTCTTCCTTTTAGCCTCTGAGAGTTCAGTCAGAGGCAGAAATGTGGTTGTGACAGATGGATTTCACTCACAAAGCCTCTGAAAACAGAGAAACCCATTGCTCCCAGTAACAGGAGTGACAGAAGCAGGTCCACGGGCCGAGTCAACAGGCCCCTCTTCTGCTCCGCCGCAATCTAAACCGAAAAGAGAAGGTCAATCTCAGTGAATAAAAGTAATCAGTTTAAAGACTAGAGCATTTAATGGATGAATAGAGTTCATCAGAGGTCTTTTGAATAGTTCAGTTCCATTTAATGTATTCTACATTTACTTTCAGCTGATCCCTTTACGCTGCTCAAAAAAGGAATATCTGACTTCCATCCGACCGTGTCTCTTTCGTCTTCTGACTGCATGTGCTCCATCACTTCAGCTGTAAATGCTTTCTTTGGTCTTCCTCTCTGCCCCCTGCCTGGTCGCTCTATATTTATCATCCTTCTACCACTATATGTGTACAATATCCCTCCTCTACCCCCGTGATACCCACAAACACTTTGATTTAAAAATGTATATATAAAAGCACGCCTGTTTTAAGCTGTCACACTGACTATTTTATCATCTCACCCTCCTGACTTTTGTTTTTCTCATTCAAACCTTCTCTCATATAAGAATCACTCTACCACAGGTCATAAAATAGTCCATTTCCTAAGTGGGGACCTCACGTACCTTATCTGCAGTTATGATCTGCATCTCTCTGGGCCGGCTGAAGAGTACAGACGCTGCCCAGAAAGGCATCAGAAAGAAGGGTACGTTCCTCCAGAAGGCTGGTCGGATGTTAGACCCAAATTTACCTGTACAAACGATAACACCATCAGTCACAGAATGCATGATAGCAGATATAGCAGATAGCATGATGAGAAGGAACAGGTGCCTCAGGTCATCTCCCACCTATGACCACTCCTGGAATCAGAACTATTTGATGTGCAATGGAGGATCCCACCCACAGTAGCCCTAAGCTACGGTAGGACTTCCTGCACAGGCAAAAAAAAAAAAAAAGAATTTAATTAGAGCAGATATCACAGTGAAACACATGATGGTTTCACACAACAGTAACAGAGTTTACCCCTTGAACATGCGGTGGATGATGGTGAGGAAGAGGATGAAGTGAATGATGCCCTCCCAGTATGACATCATCACGGCGTAGGCAGTGCTCAGATGTGGCTCACCCTGAAGAGGCACAGTCACTTAGTGTTAACATGCAAAAATCACAAATGCAAAACACACACACACACACACACACACACACACACACACACACACACACACACAAATATTTATCATAGCTCCATAGAAATATAACATGTAACTATAGATCTTGTCATTTTAGCCTATCTTGTCATTTTGCACACACATTTTCGCACTTTAGGATTAATGGTGTATGTGTACGTGAGTGTGGATGCATGTATATGCAGCGTGTATATATGCAGGTATGTATATGTGTGTGTATGTACTGTATGCACAAATGCATATGTATGGATGTATGTATATAGGCTCTTCTTATGTGTGCCTGCTTATATATTTATTGACACTTGCCACAACACATACACAAATGTATACTGTGTATGTAGTACACATGCATACTGTGTATGTAGTACAAATGTATACTGTGTATGTAGTGCAAATGCATACTGTGTATGTGGTACAAATATTTGCTATGTATGTAGTACAAATGTGTACTGTATATGTAGTACAAATGCATACTGTGTATGTAGTACAAATGTATGCTATGTATGTAGTACAAATGTGTACTGTATATGTAGTACAAATGCATACTGTGTATGTAGTACAAATGTATACTGTGTATGTCGTACAAATGTATATGTGTATGTCGTACAAGGAATTATACTGATGTATATCTGTCTGCACTCATTTCTGCTCTGTGTTTTTGGCGGTTGTGACGCAAAAACTTCCCCGTGGTGGGATCAATAAAGTTATATTTTATCTAATCTAATCCAATCTACAAAACCATACCGACTTCACGTAGAAGGCCATGAAGCCAGAGATGAAGCCGTCCTGCTCTAATGCGTTGGTCAGACCCACCACGCACGTGAAGGAGAACTCTGCAAAGACTGTAAACACACTCGGGTTCAGTGGAAGGTCTCTGTCTTTCTCTAATGAATGTTTAACGATGGTCTTTTGTACCATAGAACAATGGGTCCAGGTTCTTCTTGTGTCGCACGGTGAGGAGGAGGAGGAGGAGAACTAATCCCAGGACGACCAGTCCCATGCCTAGGATCGGTAATGGTCTGAGAAACATGACAATGGATGATGCAAACAAATGAAAGCAAACTATGAAGGCGTCGTTTTATCTGTGTGCATCTCATTTTATTCTCTCGCATCCTAGTTCCACATATAAAACCTCCAGGCAAGCACCACCTTCATCAACTACATTATATCACCTACAGTTACAGGAATGCACTGAAAGAAGCACAATCTTGCTTTAAGTTATAGCAAGACATTTTCACTCTTTATCATTTATAGTAAGTATTTTTATGTCATATCAACACATTTCTGTCATGACAGTTTCAATGGGTTGTTTTCACCCGAATACAATAATAAAGGGGTAAAATACAACAAACTTTGCACGCAGAAATAATGTAAGTCATAACATGATAGTCTTTCAAGTTGATATGATCCAATGCATGATAATGTTTTGGAATATTTGATAACAATGGGCCTATTATTACATGTAAGGTTCAGAAGAAGAATCAGAATTCTTTTATTGTCATACAAAAGTACAACAATTTATGTCCCTTATTATAAAGAGATCACTTTGCCTATACCTACTATGAAAATATACTTTAACTGTAAACTATTTCTGCTACACCATAATAATGATCCTTTTCGTTTTCCCATAATAACAATAAACTATTAGTATAGCACCTTTCATGCAAGAATTGTAGCTCAAAGTGCTTCACATCAGTTAAAAATGTAGATTACATAATAAGATTACACACTAATTATAAAAGTACAAGAAATATAATTACATTTCAACAGAATTGCGTGAACAAGGGTGAAAGAGTACGGAAAAAAAAGTATAATCATACAAGAAACAAAATGAGATTCAAACAAAATTGCATGGCACCAGTACATTTCTATATTAAATAAATCCAAGACATATATTTTTGTTTAGAGGCCTATAAATCCTTTTTGGGCAGACATTAGGAATCACTATCCTTAGATTAACCAGAACACTTGAGGATAAACATGCGTTGGGTGGATCTTCCATGCAGAAGTAGTCAGCCTATTACTTGCCATGTCTCACGTCAGTGCTCACACTTACTCCTGAAGTGCAGGGATGTTGTTCATGGTGTATAGAACACACGGGGCCAGCAGAGACACCAGAAACACGGACACTTCAGCCGGTGGCCTCATTCTTCACACGTGTTGTTTGGCCTCTTGGATGTGTTCTGGGGAATATCCTTGGAGATTTAGTCCCAGTTGCCTGTGAAGTGACGCATACTTTGGCTCGGTGTCCTCTATACTGGTGAACAGAGGCCGATAATTAAGAGAAGTGGCTTTTGATCTGTGATGAAACTAGGGGCCTGCACTATCTGCTCGGTCTCAAAGTTCAACTCGGGAGACGTAAGGGGGACGTTTAAAGGCAGAGTAACACAGGGGATCTTGGGAAATAAAGGCTTAAAATCTACATCTTTTCAGGGATCGTAGTTTCACAGCTGTGCTTAACTTGCAATTTTGTGATTAAAAACCAGTCAAACCAGTGTCCCCATAAAGTCCCTGTTGTGACGTGACTGTGGCATGACTGCACACAGACTGACACCTAGTGGTAGAAGTCCCTTCAGGTCATTTAACATACATTTCCAGCATTTTCCGTTGCTTTTACGTCATCATATTAGGAAGTTCATGGATTCCAGGTCACCTGTTATAAGTGTCTATTCACAAATGTAGGCTACCAGGCAAAAACACATGTTGAGACGTTGTTGTTACCTCAATGGACCCTGAGGTTCCTTGAGGAGCCATCTGTCCTCTGCCGTACAAGATTAAGTATTCCTGTGTCTGAAGTCTCCAGTCTTGATTAGATTCAGGATTATATCTCGGAAAAGAACGTAAAGTTCAGAATAGAGATTATGTTTTCCCAGCCAGTAATCACAGACCACCTTTCAGCTTTTCTCTCATTCCTACAGCTCTTTTTCATAAATATGGATGATAAACCCGTGGGTTTTTATGTATATTGTGACACAATAAGCGCCAGCATTACACATGGTGTTATAGATGAGCAATATTTGTAAAGCGGGCGTAAATCTAATGCAACTTTATCTTCTGTAACAAAGCGGCTGAAGGGGATTATGCCGGCGTTACCACAGAAACTTCATGACCAGTGGAAAGAGAGAGGAGAGGGGTGGGGGAGAAGGAGACTCAGAGCGAGGTGGTTCAATCATATATACACACAACCCTTCACCCTCGCGGTAGAGACGTGTTTTTGAGGTGACACACATTTCTAAGCCCACCCCATCTGCCAACATGCTGCACCCTTTAATAATTGGCATCATGACTGTGAACACCTCTCTGACCATCGCCTACTGGAGCTTCATCCTGGGGGATTTCTACTTTAAGTGGCTGGCAGAGGCGGAAGACAAGCCCAAGAGGGTGGTCACCCCAGCCTGAGGGGGTCAATATGGACCTGCCCGACTAAAAGACTGGATTTATTTTTTTTGTTTTACTTTTTTTCCGCTTTGTAGGACTAGTCAGCAGGAGCAGCTTGCAGCTTCTTTACGCTGGGATCTGATTTCACTGTGCGCCTGTTTCACCTGGAGAAGACCAGAGGCCCCCTTATTTACATGTTGCATCCATCCTGTAAATAAGCTAAAAAAAAAGAAAAAAAAGGACTTCCTAACATAGGTAAGACCACTCGAGCACAAGTTAATCCTTTAATGTAACAATTTAACACATCTTTTAATGCACTAGCACCAAGTCTACCACCAAGTCAATCAATCAATCAATCAATCTATCTATCTATCTATCTATCTATCTATCTATCTATCTATCTATCTATCTATCTAT
>JAPTHA010000010.1:8515602-8533337 GCA_029814585.1 Gymnapogon annona
AGTACATCCCTGTCCGAGACACTGATTAAACTGAGAGCAGGTGCACTTATATCCACAGAATGAACAGACCGACCTGGAACTTCAGCTGTAAAACAAGTTGCAGTGTTAGCCACAGAGTCAATGAAGTAGTGATTGAAGGCTTGAACTACTTCCTTATGGTCATTTACAAGTTTTTCCTCAATTCTAACTGCTATTGTTTTCTGCATTTTGGGGTGGTCGCCTATAAGCTTTTTAATTTGATCCCATATCATTTTACAATTCCCATTTGCCCTCGTTATTATTGACAGAAAAAAGTCAGCTTTTGCTTTCCGTAATGATCTTACAACATTATTCCTTAGTACTGTAAAACGACCCCTATCATGTACCGATTTAGGTACATGATAGGGGTCTCCTGGGAGAACTCTTTTATAAATATATATTGAATATATTATATTAAATATAATATAATAATATAGATTTTTCCAATGTTTTGATAAATATTTCACTGACATTTTCATAATCTCCTGAAGTTAGTAAATCATCCCATTGTACTTCTTATATTATAGCTACAAAATTTTGAAAGATATTTTAGGGAATTCTTATAGACTCGCATCGATCATACGCAAAGAAACGTTTTCTGCCAAGTTTGCGATTCAAAAGAATGAGGTTATGATCAGATAGACCTGTAAGCATATTAAATGACTTTGCAATTCTTTCCAGTTTATTGCAAAATATTAGATCTATCTGTGTCTTAGTTGAACTGGTTATTCTCGTGGGCCCATATGTGATTTGTTCAAGACCAAACTTGTCTGTAATCTGTTTGAATTTCTTTCTCGATAATTTGTCATCCCAATTTATATTGAAATTCCCCATAATAACGATTTCTTTCTCAACATCACATTCTTATATTAGACTCTCAAACTCGTCATAAAAACTTGAGTCTGCTGAAGGTGGCCTGTAGATGACTATAACTACAAAGGACATTTGTGCTGATAAGCATATATTCAAACCTAAACATTCAAACTCCAATCAAAGATAACCTTCATATGCAGCACGGCATCATTTAAGAAGCACACTGCCTCACAAAAGGCCTGTATAACCTGTATATACTGTACGTGTTGCCTTGGTAACTGCTTTCATTGCTTGCTTATTATACTACACTGGAGGTGGTGTGACCTTGACTGCGGTTAAGAGAATAGAAAATGAACATAATAATCCTATTTTACATAACGTTGTCCTGGTCTATGGATCAGGTGTGGTTAAATAAACTCTGTTTAATGCATGTCAGTCGTAAAGATTGACCTGGCTTCAGTGATACACACAATACTAAAGAAAATGAGCAAAAGAGAGTTAAAGCAGATAGATTTGTTAATTTAATGACATTAAGACGACTTCTGTGGGCTGTAATCCATAAAAAGTGAGAATATTAGTTGTGTATAGCTGCTGTATGGTTTGCATAATTCAGAAGTGCATTAAGAGACACAATTGGCTTATTGTATTGCATTTTTAGTAGTGCGTGTTATTCTGGTAGGCATAAATCTACTAACTTAGTAAAGGGTTAAATGCTGGTTAGATAAATAATAGAAGATGTCTCTATTCATAGTAATGCAATTTTACAGAGCGTCACTAATGTTACGTGGAACTGAGCATTTCACCTGTTCAGTCAGGCGGACGGAGCGGAGTAAACCGGGCAGGAGAAAGTCGCAGACTCCCGGGGGAGCAAGAGTAATGGCTCCCTTTTATAATACGCACAAAACGAAGTTGAAATGTGCGCATCAGCGTTTAATTCTGTATCGGAATTAAAACATGTTATTGTGAATGGAATAGATCACGGATTTGGACCCGGGAGAGAACCGTTGTGACTGCGCTGGTCTTCTCCATCACCCCCACCCGATTCCCCAGAATGGTTTGCTCCGGCGCTGCAGGTCTGGTACAGGCAGCCACATCATTATCTGGCCGGAGGATCTCCGACCGCACCGCTATCTGGCTCCGGTGCGCGTGGATGTGGTCTTTCTGTTCTGCCGTTGAAGCCCTTGAGATGAATGAACGGTCCCGTCCAATGGACTCAGACACCGACGGATCATTCGGAGGACTGTCCCGGGACGCGTGTCACCGCTGCGTGTCCGTGTAATCAGCGGCGGATTGTTACCGCGATGGGACTGCGGGTCTGCGTGCGGCTCCGTGTGTCCGTGACAACCGAGGGATGGTGCAGAGGCGCGTGCGGCGGAGAGTTGAAATGCGGGGGCATGGCGACAGCGGAAGGACAAGACACATATAAACACCGCTTCAACTCATTCGGGAGGCGTTGACATGACACTGCTGTGCGTCTTTTGGGGAGTGCGCCATATTCCCCACGCACCTGCGCGAAGCGAGTGATCAAGGGACCCAGACCGGTGATGGGTGTCTCTTCATGACACGCAGAATATCTACTAATCCTATTTACCTTTTTGCAAAGCGTCATATCTCCATCTGATTCTGTCCAAACGAGGCGTTTAACTTCCTGTCATCTACCTCATCTCATTTATTTTTTAAGTCGCTGAATTGAATGCCATTTCGCGGACTGATGTACCTGAGAACATTTTAATCACTCAGAAAAGGAAAAAGAATGCATTTTCAAGGATATTTTCCAACCCTGGCTGCAGCTCGGTGATCTGTACATTTGATTGGCTTCCTCTTAATCATACAAGTGTTCCCCACCTTGGAGGAAACAACACAAGCCCGCTGACACATAACCCATAATAACCCTGTGGAATGCTTGATCTCAAGATGAAGGAAACGTGTCGCATCTGTGGACGGGAGCTCTGCGGTAACCAAAGGCGGTGGATCTTCCATCCCACCGCCAAGCTCAACTTGCAGGTACTGCTGTCTCACGCCTTAGGGCAAGAACTGACCAGGGATGGGAGAGGAGAGTTCGCCTGCTCGAAATGCACCTTCATGCTGGATCGCATGTACCGCTTCGACACCGTCATCGCCCGTGTGGAGGCTCTGTCCATCGAGAGGCTACAGAGGCTCCTGCAAGAGAAACACCGGCTGAGGCAGTGCATTGGTGGGCTCTACCGAAAAACTAATGTGGAAGAGAATGCAGCGACGACAACTGGAGAGGATCAGGGACCAGGTGATGGGATGGTGGACATTTCAGGTCTCACCCATGCCAAGTACTGTGCCCTTCTCCAGGAGGACCTGGTTTATTCCTTGTACGAGTCCTGGGCTGAAGACGGTGTGGACTGTCCTCATCATCACCCCACTCAGTGTCAGACTAGTCCAGGGTCAGAGGTTACAGCTGCAAATTCCCAGCGCTGCGTTCCCAGCACTCCCAGGAGGTGTCGGGGATGTTCTTACTGGCGGGTGGCGGACTCTGACTATGAAGCGGTCTGTAAGGTGCCTCGAAAACTGGCAAGGAGTATTTCATGTGGACCATCCACTAGATATTCAGCCAGTGTTATTGGAGGGAGTGTGACAGGAGGAGGGGATGGGGAAGAAGAAGGAAAAAACATGGAAGAAGCAGAAGAACCCCCATCCTCTCTAACTCTGGTCCCTGGTTCTCAAGACCCCTCCAGGACCTCAGACAGTGATCGGACTCTGGCTGGAGGACTCAGCTCCAGCCCCTCTGTAGCGTCATTAGAGACAGCTGAAGAATATGTTCCACCTGGGGCCATGACAGATGGGTCTCTTCCCTCCCAAAGGGGTCCAATAGATGACCAGATATCTGACTCCCTGTCTGAGGAACACATGGAGCCCACACATGGTCAGGGCTCACCCGGACCCGGTCTCGCTCTAGCTCTTTGTTTGCTCCAGAACTACGCAGTACACCGACCAGTCCAGACCTCCAAGGGAAGCAAGCTACCGGTCCTGACCAAACGCAGCCCCGGTGACAAAGGCATGAGGCTGACCTTCCCGGACCCCTCGGTGGGAATGTATTACAGAAGCCCACAGGGAGTAAACGGCAGCCACATTACAATACCAGCCCCTCCTTTAATCAGGCTGCATGTTGGGGTCGATCAGGGACTAAATCTGCCTGACATGGAGGAGTCCTTGGAAGATCTGTACAAAGAATATCCTCCCCCTCCTCCCCATCAGGTATAAGGCCTCAAGTAGAAAGAAGATGCTTAAGTAGAGGCATTTTACAATTGCAGGATGATGACAAATTGTCCTTACGAACAGCAAACCCGCAGTATCTGCTGGATCCCACTGAAGTGGACATACAAATACCATGTTTCAATGCCTATTTAGATTAATTAGCCGCATAATCCAGTTGTCAGTCACTTAAATCCCACCCACAGCCTCTCAACAGCCTGTGCAGAGCCTGGGAGCGTGTTTGTGTGTGTGGGTGTGTGCGCGCACGCATGTATGTTTGTGTTGTCAATTTTGAGACTTCATTACATGAGCAATCGGGTGTGGTGAGCACTGGTCCATAACATGACCTAATTTTACATGTGTGTGTGTGTTTGTAAAGAGGTCAATGGTCCTGTGAATAAAGTGAAGATTATTTAGTGAAAGCTCTTCCAAGTCTTTATGAAATAATTTACCTCATTTCATACATTTAATACAAGTTTATTAGGACTAGCGTACAGTGTTTAAGCTCATTACCTCATGCGGTACAATTTATGATTGTATTCATTTTAATAGATGGGTACGATCATCCAGCCGTGACTTACAGAGTGAATTAGGTTAGATGTGGGGAGACATTAAGACAAAGTGGCTCCACTACTGGCCTATTTTTGCTCAGAGCCCTTGAGGCAAAGAGATCCACGCAATGTCAGACCACCCTGTCATCCATGCTCTGGTTGGCTACTACACTTAGACTTTTATGTATGCCACCGTCATAATGTCTTACTTTAATTAAAAGTGAGAATGACAGAAATCAACACTATCCAAAGTCTGGTCACATTTGTAGATGTTCAGAGTGTTTCTGCAAAGGTTACATGACGACCACAGTGTCACGGAGCTCTTTGAGAACACTCGGCTAACTCATGCATGCAAGTGCTCTCTTAGTGCTCCAGATGTTCTACCATCAGAACTTAGACAAAGTGTACACATGGATGTGCAGAGTGGTGCATATTACACCATCTGTGGTGAAGGTTATACGAGCTACAGCCTCATTAGTTTTTCACGAGATAAATGTGACTTGCTTTAAAACATATCTTTGCAGCTACTGGATTGAAGTGAAAGTATAAATAGCTCCATTTAAAGTGTGACTTTGTATTCTGTTCATCTCAGAACCTGGTTGAGGAGCAGCAGAGTCAACTAAACCAGTATGAGTGTGCAGCCGGGCAGTGTGTCAGTGAGCTGCAGAAGGCCCAGCTCCAGGTCCAGTCCCTTCAGGCCAAGATCCACGAGAGTGAGGCCAACAACATGGTACGGCTCCTAAAAAAAATATATGAAAATACATATTATTACTATTGTGAGCTATTCTCCCATGGTGTTGGATGACAGTGTTAAATAACTCGCTCTGTCTGTTTTTTTGCGCAGAAGTTGCAGGAGAAGCTGAGTGAGATGGAGTGCGAGCTACGTTCACTCCGTCAGGCGACTCAGAGCCAGGAAAGAACCATTCAGGGCCTCAACGACTCCATCAGCACCAAAGACAGCGAGGTGCGTCTTTGGTTTTGTCAGTTATTTGCGTAAAAGTGCATGCAGGAATGTGCTAGAATCCCTATAAGCTGTCTTTTCCCATAGGCTCAGGAGCTGTACCAGATGATCGAAGGGCAGAACAGTACACTGTGCAAGCTGCGAGAGATGGTACAACGAAACCAGCTGGCTCAGTGCAAGGTGAGACCTGACGCATTTGTGGAAAGTCGCTCCACCTTTAAGGAAGCAACACTGCCTTTGGGGCTGATCAAATAAAGTCCTCCTGTTGACTGTTGGTTTCTTCTCCAGACTCCCGACGGAGCCGGCGAATCCCTGACGATTGCTCAACTGCAGAGCGAGCTGGTGGGAGTTCAGAGCTCCTTGTTCTCCCTGGGTTTAGAGCTGGAGGCCAGTCAGAGGAGCCTGCGTCAGAGCCAGAGGCAAGGAGAAGACCTGGTCAGGTTCAAGGACAGGCTGAGTGGTGACCTACAGGAGGCACTGCAGCACAGGGAGGTCACCGAAAAACATAACCAGGTTAGCATGGCCATGAGGTTATGTGCGTGTGTATATTAAGGCAAGGCAAGTTTATTTGTATAGCACATTTCAGCAACAAGGCAATTCAAGGTGCTTCACACAGGACATTGAAATATAACGACAGGGGAAAAAATAAACACATTTAAAAACACATAGGTTATTAAAAACGGCAAGAAACAGAACATAAAATCCAGAAATATAAAAACACACATATTGAAATAGGAGACGTGCGCAAGTTTTGAAGGAGAATATAAAATTTATCAAATTTAAAAAGTAAAAAATTTGTCAAAGGCAGCAGTGAACAGGTGAGTCTTCAACCTGGACTTAAATGAGCTCAGACTCTCAGCAGACCTGATATTTAACTATGGAACTGTGTATCGCTATAGAACAATATGGGTATAAATATAGAACTGTATAACTATAGAACAATATGGGTATAAATATAGAACTGTATAACTATAGAACAATATGGGTATAACTATGGAACTACAGAGCTGTAACTATTGATCTGTATATTACTATATATCTGACGTTGTCTCTTTATTGATCTTTACTGTCGCACTCAATCTGTTCTTATTTCTATTTATATATTATGATTTTACTCTTATATGTGCTGCTGTAACCTGAAATTTCCCAGCAGGGGACTAATAAAGGGATCTAATCTAATTTATTTTCTGGCAGTTTGTTCCAGATATACAAACTGAAACTGAAGGCAGACTGTCCGTGTTTCGTTCTGACTTTTGCAACACAGAGAAGACCTGCATCTGACGATCTGAGACCTAAGAGTCTGTAATATAAACAATCTGACGTATTTGTGTGTTCTTCCACTGCAGAACCTGCACTGTGCCCTCCAGAAAACCTGCAGTGAGCTTCAGGCTAAAGAAGCAGCGCTGAAGGAGAAGGAAGCGGAGAGACACAGTGCGCTTCAGGAGAAAGACCGCAGCATCTCACAACTCAAACACTCTTTGCGGGACAAAGAGAGACAGTTGCAGGTAACGTATACAACCCATATACAACCCATATAGTCTATCCATACTCATATGCATTTCTGCACATGTTATATTCACTTACATTTTTTTTTTAATCTGTAGGAGTATTCAGAGATGTTGGAGTCTACTGAAAGTTCCAAACCCAGAGATGCTCTGCTTGAGAAACTAAGGGAGCGAATTAAAGACCGAGATAAAGCACTAGAGGTAAAACGCATACAATGAGACACATAAAAGCCACATATTGGTGGGGGTGCAAATTTATTTATTTTTTACCAGGTTTATAAGTTAACTTTTATATATACTTGGATAATATAGGCTACAGCACATATGCTATGAGCTACTGTGAAAAGTACCAAAATGCGTGTGGAGTATTTTTTTCTTTCCCTCAGGATAACACCTTTGTACAGATCTGCTAACTCAACACTGTATTTTCACAACTTGAGATCCCAGAATAGCAGCAGAGTTCATTCCTCCTTCTGTTGCCTGCAGCGCTCCATCGATGACAAGTTTCATTGTCTGGAGGAGCATGAGGGCCAGGTGAGGAGGCTGCAGCTGGCCCTCAGGGAGAAGGAGAGAGACCTGGACAGACTCCGTTGTATCCTCTCCAACAACGAGGAGACCATCACAGTACGTACTGTACCTTTTTTTTTTTTTTTTAAAACACATTTTTAGTTCAAAGCTATAATCCCTTCCGAAAATGGAAAATGTAGGATAATCATTTCCATTTCCTCATACTATCTTAAAACTCAGCTACCAGTTAATTTTTTTCAACGTGAAATCCTGCATTGTCTGTTTGTTAGAGTCTGGATGGCTTGGTGCGCAGTAAAGAGTTGGAGCTGGAGCAGGCAGCCGAGGCTTACAGGAACATCCAGTGGCTGAAACAGCAGAGTGAAGAGAAGGAGAGGAACACTCTGAGAGAGAAGGACACCATCATCGACCAACTGCAGGCAGCTCTGCAGGCCCACAGCCAGGAGGCGCAGGTAACAAACGCCTATTTATTATAAAAGCATAAAAGTGGTTTCCTGATGGGTAATTATCAGGGCTGGACAAAGTCGCTCCACAGAGTGACACACCTGTGTGCTTTTATCAAACACAGCAGGTGTTCTGACTCAGCATTTTGTGTGTGTGTGTACAGGATTTGACTGCTGCACTCGTTTCCCGGGTTCAAACCGGACCCAGCGAAGTAGTGGAGGAGTTGAAAGCTCGGTTGGCTCTCAAAGAGAAGCTCTTCCAGGAGCTGTTATCAGATCGCAGCCGCCAGTCCAATGAACACCAAGCACAGGTTCAAGACCTGCTCAACACTCTGAGCTCCAAAGACCAGTATCTGCAGGTACGACGCAAGTCCGGATGTGGAGTAGAAGTCAGTTGGGATGCGTTGTCAAATAAAGCCATTTTCTAATAATGGGTGACTTTTTTTTTTTTAGGATTATGCCTACAGGCTGTCCCAGGTGATTTCTGAGCGGACAGGTCAGCTGCAAGAGCTCCGCAAACAGCTTTCGTCACGGGAGCAGGAGCTGTGCAGGCTGAGGCAGGACCGTGAGAAGGAGATGGGAGGAGAGACGGAACATCTGAGGAGTCTGCTCAAGGAGAAGGAAGCTTTCATTAAGGTTCACACAATCCCATTAGCTTCAACCCAATCCTCTGTGTGCCGTAACCTCCTGATCCTGACAATGCGCTTTCCTCTCCAGGAGCTGATGCAGGGTCAGGAGGAGGCGATGGCACCACCATCTCAAGAGAACGAGGCAGAACTCAAGGCTCTGCAGGAGGAGCTGCAGCTGATGGTGAAGAAGGAACGGGAGGCTCAGGTATCCGTTCAAAACCCTGCAGATGCCCCACACACCCTTTTCCCTATCTGAGGCTGTACTTACCTCCATGTCCTCTCCCTGCAGGAGGAGCTTTCTGCTCAGCGTCTGTCTTTGGTTCACCAGCAGGCAAAGGGAGACCAGGATTACCAAGTATGATTTCTGCTTAACTGTCAGCTGATGAAGGTCCAGGCTTTCTCTGCTCGTTAAGCATCCCATTGTTATTTCTCAACATGCCTCTCTTTCCACTTTCCACCTCTGTAGTGTGTAATAGAGCAACTTGTGTCAGAGTACGACAAGCTAAATGATGCCCTGAGGGCCGAGAAGAGATTATATCAGAGCCTGACCCACATTCACACCAAGAGTGACAGGTGAGAAACGGCTCAGTCACCTACGATAACAGTGTGTCACTTTTTTTTCTTTTTCTCTCTCTCTCTCTCCTCACACTAACCTATTCCTCCTTCTTGGTGTCACAGCAGCTCAGAGAAAGTCCACGCCCTGCACACCGAACTAGACTCGGTTCAGGCGCTCCGTGGGCAGCTAGAGGAGGTCCTGGCGAGGACCCGTCACATGGCCTCGGTGTTGGAACGGGCCGCTAAAAGGCAGCCTGACTTTGGAGGTGGGGATGAGCAGGGTCCAGCCTCCGTGACTAAAGGGGGGGGACGCTGTCACTAACAATCTGTGATGCTCTGTCTGAGCACAGCACTACTGAGTGACACTGACAACCCCAAAGTGGGATGGAGCTGTCTGAAAGCTGTGACAGTTTAAAACAAATGTTCTACACTAACATAGACTCCCTTCATTCATAATCTGACTGTCGAGCTTCAGGCAGCTTCATCCAAATAGCACAAGCACTACTCACAGTCGCAGACGCCTGTTTTTAACATTAACCTCTTTGGTATGAAGTGGCAATGTGCAACTCAAAGATTTATTTATTAATATATTTTGTAAGCGTGGTGTGAACATGTTTTTTTTTTTTTAATATATGTATGGCTTTGCAGTGTTCTCTGTATTCGCCATTTTTGTGTACTCTGTCCCACCGGTGTCACTCTTCCAGCCTTAACTGTCACAGTGAAGTCTTGTGGAGAAAGTCCAGCTCATGCCTTACAGTGAAACGTCTCACCATTCATCGTGTGTTCTGCACCATCTCTGTATATGAAGGAGGCGCACACTCAGCAAGGCCCACGTTACAAAGACAAAAAGATGGCCAGTTAGACTCCTTAGGCTCTACCTTAGCCTTGAGCTTTGATACCGTTTTTATAATATTACCCTGCTCTGCTCTTGCTGCATTATAGTCTGAATTATGAAATGCTCGTTAGCTATTTCCCATATAGATGTATGGTCATCTTTCTTTACAGTACAGGAGTCCTTTCTAGTTTATCTGCTTGTTAAAGTTAAGTTTGCGCCAATGCAGCAGAAAATAACTGCCAGTCACTTAATAATCTGCACTATGCTCTTTATAAGGCCCATGAGTCGTGAATGCCAGAAATAATTCTTGCCCATTAAATATTGACTGTACCATAGGTAGAGTTCATTTTCTTGGGATTTGTGTCCTGATCTTTCACTGAGCCTCAAAGATGGAATCCTTGTTGACTCTTCTTTTTTTGTACTTTAAATGCAAGAATAATAAACATGCTTGCTTTTTGTTAAAATCATTTCTGTTATGGATTTCTCTTCATTGTGTATAATTAGGATTTTTGCCTCAATATCCTAATCCTGAAATCCCCAACTTGACCCTTTATGAACCCTCTCCCCATTCAACACCAGTATGTTTTATCTTCAATATTATCAGAGAGGGAAAACCATTTACATTGTATGTAAATGGTTTTCTTGAAAAAGCCTCCCAACATTTGTCCCCGAGGTCTTCATTTAAAGATATAGCATAATTCGAAAAACACATTAAAAGTACTACACTATTAAAATAATGGAGAGTCTTTAATGTATGAATGCATCAGTGAAGCTACAATGCTGATTACAAGACGTCTGATCTAAATGAGTGTTTTCTTCATATCTTAAGTCCTTCATGCATGAGGTTGTGGCATGAATTTCATGTTTGCATGGCTCTCCTGTTGTAATGTCTTGTTAGTCACAACACAACAAAAAGCACCAATAAGAGACTCTTATGTGAGCCTCTCACCGAATATCCCTGATATTTTAACAGAACAATGAAACCATCTTGCAATACACATTCACAGAAAACACACACATTTTCCAGAAGTTCTTCTGATACAGTATGACACTGGTCATTATGTAGTGTCACAGGGTGTAAACAGGGCCCCACATCCACTCATTCTATCTTGCAGTGCACATTGTTCTGCAAATAATAACCCAGCAGTTTCTGTCCATGAATTTCTCTTCAGTCAAAGCACAAAGACATGTGGTGTGTGTTCATACTTGGAGGGTTGAGACGTCCATAGCAATTAAATGCCTTTGAACTTCCCAGTGAAATAGCACAATAAATCCCCAACAATGTACTGAGCCACTGCCGACACACGCCCATACACACGTGATTCATATTTCATAGTGTGTTAATGTGTATCAGTTGTGTAACACAGCAATGTAATGCCCGTTTTCCATTAAGATCCCTGAAAGTCACTTTCCACTGAGCCTCTGCTTCCTGGCACTAAAGCAACATCCATTTATTGTGTTCCCTGTTGTCTTTCTGTGTGTATACACCCATTTTTCAAGTATACAGTACTGCGGCAGCAAAACACTGCTGCATACACACTTACATATTTTTGTATGTGTTTGCAAAATTGTGAAGAGTTGATACACAGTAAAACAAAATCCATTTTATGCATCTCAGCTCTCCGTATAAAGTTCCAAATGTGCGCGCACACATACGCACACACTCATACCGTGCTGCATTGAGTGTGTTTGGCTGACTGGCAAAGTGTGACATAACATTTCCCCTCAGTCATGTGACCTACAAAGTAAAGTGACAGATTAATGGAAAGAATGAGAAAGAGAACTGACGCTACAGAGAGAGAGAGAGAGACAAACACACACACACATACACACATACACACAAAGGAAAGGTAGAGAAGAACAAGAGGAATAGAAGGGGATTTGAGTAACGAGAATAAAAACAAGTGGAGTCTGTCCTTATATGGTGGTTGTGCTTCCAGAGCTCAGCACAGAAGAGGAGGAGGAGGAGGAAGATCATGAAGATGGCAGCAGTGACGAGTTCACCGACAGCATCGAAGAGGACGATGATAAAGTGACAGCCAGACATCTGGCCTCCATCCAGGTAAAATACTGAGCTGTGACTTGTGCGTATCAACACCTTGAAGTCGTTTCCTCTGTTCAGGCTGAGCTTTATTCAACACACTTGGATTTTTCCAAATGGAACATTTTCTCCTCTCAGAGTTCAGCAAGAGCCTGTAAGACGAAGGGTGTGTCTGGGGGAGCTGTGAGGGGTGCGCTGGCCAAAAAGTCTGACATAGATCAGGACATACAGCAGCTGGAGGAGGCAAAGACAACGCTTGAAGCCCAGCTTGAAGAAATCCAGTCACAGCTGGAGAGTGATGGATACAGCTCCATGGATCACATGAGGTGCGTAGTTTGACCGTGTTTTTCTACAAAATCTGCTGCGGGATAAATGTGGTGAACACGTGCTGATAAAGTGACCCTCGTATCTCTGTGGGTTGGCCTTTTTCCTCTCAGGACGACGCTGCAGAGGCTTCAGCAGGAGAACCAGGCTCTGAAAGACAACCAGAGACAAGCCAGAGTCCTGGGACTGAGGACAGACAGGAATCAGAGGAGACAGGACGAAGAAGAAGAAGAAGAAGAAGAGGAGGAAGAAGAGGAGGAGGAGGAGGATATTGAGGAGGGGGAGGAGGAGGAGGAGGAGGACGAAGAGCATGAAACATCAAATGTGCCAGCAGGCAAACGTGGTCTTCCGTGTGTTAGTCTGAGCGTTGAACATGGGAAGAGACACTGTATACGGCCCCACTCTCTGGACCTGGGCTCACTCACATCCCATCATCACAAGGTGAGACATTTCACATTAAGATGCCAATGAACTCGGGCCCACTTTCGTTAGCACTGTTTTTAATCTGGTCGAGCTTTCCACACTTAGTGCCGGACGCTTGATGGCACCTGTGATGTCACCGAGGCATAAATACTTTCCTGTTGCAGAAGGTGGAGCCTGTTAACAGCAGCGAGGTCGCAGTGCACTGGCGAGACGTAGAGGAGGGTCTGAGAGAGCAGACGGACCGCCTGCGCTCCGACCTGGCTCTGAGGAACCAGGAGAACAGAGAGCTGCAGGAGAGGCTGATGGTGTCCGAAGCCACGGTTCACGCTCAGGCCGAACAGCTGAAGGACTACAGAGACCTGCTCAGTGAGTAACCACATTAACCAAGCAGTTTACAAACAAGGACACTCATAACCCCACCTTCCCCCCCTCACACACACACATGCATACATAAACCCCCGCATACTCCTCTGACCACCACCACAGGACTATGGACAAATCGTATCAATATTTCCCATAGTATCATAAGCTGCATTTCGCGGCTGGAGGGTTCAGTTGGTAAGGCACCAGGTTGGTGCATAGGGCACCGGGGTTCGATTCCCGGGATGAGCATCCAATGTGGGTCCTTGGGCAACACCCTTCACGTTGCTGCCTACAACTGTAGCCTCAATGTCTCATTGTGCCGGTCCCAAGCCTGGATAAATACAGGAAGGGCATCCGACGTAAAAACTCCTGACAAAATCAAATATGCGGATTGGATTCACTGTGGCGACCCTGGAGGGAAAAAAGCCGGAAGAACTCATCATCATCATAAGTTGTTTCGCACCTTGCCTCTTTGCATGACCATGTATGTATTTTTTAAAACTGTAGTACTTTTTATTTTATTTTCTAAAAGTTACACACTGCTTTTGACCTATGCACCTAATTATGTTACATTCTGGAGTGTAATGACAAAGTCTGTACAATTCTATTCTATTATTCTACACCAAACTTAATAAATGCCTTCCTTGTGTTTTTGCAGCTGAGACGTCGGTCCAACAGGCCAGTAAGCAGGTACAGGTGGACCTCCAGGACCTGGGTTATGAGACGTGCGGTCGCAGTGAGAACGAGGCGGAGAGAGAAGATGCTAGTAGCCCAGGTGCGCAATGGACATGCAACTGTCATTCGGACAAAGCATTATCAAAGAAAACATTTGCAGTTCTGTAAAACGCACCCGTTTGACCGTCTCTTCTTCCTCCTCCAGAGTTTGACGACCTGGAGATGTGCACCTCACTGTCCCATCAGCAGGACTACGAGGGTGTGAGCAGTGGCTGGTACGTTGGTAACTCCAGCAGGAATAGAGAGGCCTATGAAATGGGGGACGAGTCTGCCCCTCTGCACCATCTGGTCCAGGACCTCCGCTCTCAGTTAACGCGCTGCCATAAGGTCATCCGAGGTCTGCAGATGAGAGTGCGCTCCCTCTCCGCCACCAGCGACTATGCTTCCAGCCTGGAGCGAACCCCCCGCAAGGTACTGACCCGCCACTCCGCATCGCAGTAGATGGGTTCGTTCCACATCATTGATGAAATCACCCTTTTCTCGCAGGTCAACTGGGCTTTTGAGACGTCACCGACGCCGAGTGGTGTTGAAGAAGATGAAGGCTGGATGTCCGACACGCAGGGGATTCGCTCAGGGTCCAAACCTAGCAGAGAGCTGCAAGAACTGATGGAGCGCGTTGCATCGCTGGAGGCTCAACTGAAGACCTCCAGGAAGGAAGGCAAAGGCCAAGTGGAGGAGGGCAAGTGTGCCACCTGGCCGGGGTAAGTCTACAGCAGGGGTGTCAAACATGCAGCCCGGGGGCCAAATGCAGCCCGCAAAAGGTTCCAATCCGGCCCTTGGGATGAATTTGTGTAATGCAAAACTTGCAACTGAGGTATTTAAAAAATGTATAGTTCAGATTCTACGTACAGACTGGGAGAAATATTATCATAATAACCTAGAAATACTGGCAACTTCAAAATGTTCACTCTGGAAATGTAATGTTTTCATGTGATTAACAAAGTATCATTTCACAAAAAGACAAACGAAAACATAAATAACCTGAACAAATACAGTATAAACAACCTGAAATATCTGGAGAGAAGTCTGTACAATATTCTACCTGTTACCAAATATTTTGTGTTTGTAGATCCACTCTGATCTGTAAGTTGTAATGTACGTCTATAAATGATAAACTGAGCTATAATATTGTTAAAATTAGTCTTATTTGTCTTGATAGTTTTGAGGTTGTTAATGTTATTCATTGTTTTATTGGACAGTTTGTAGATAAACATTTTCATCATATGAGGACAGGTCTGGAGTTGACATTATTGATATGGAATCCTGTTATTATTAGACTGGTTCGGTCCACTTAAGACCAGACTGGGTTGAATTTGGCCCCTGAACTAAAATGAGTTTGACACCCCTGGTCTACAGAGAGGAGAAGACCATCGCCCAGTCTTCCCCTGAGGCACCTTCACTCATCTTCTCACCCTCAGTCTTGTGATTCAATCACGTATTAATGTTGTGCTGCTGCTTCTGTTTTCACAGGAAGTACAACTCTCTGATTCAGGCACAAGCACGTGAGCTGTCACACCTGAGGCAGAGGATCAGGGAGGGACAAGGAGTCTGCCATATCCTCACCCAGCACCTGGGTGACACCACAAAGGTTCGACCGGTTTTTCCTGTGTTAACACATTTTTACTGGTGTGATTTGTTACCATTTATTATAATTAGATTAAATTTCAGTTAATGATGTTCCAGTTCAATAATGTTATCCCTCCTATTTTGTTTCAGTGAAAGACAGATATTTTACTCCATTTAATTTAGATTGTGTAAATATGCATAAAAGTTCAAATTAAAGCTGAGGGACAATATATCAAAAACATTTTCAAAAGTTGAAGGAAAGATGACCTTTTCAACAACATATGGCAAAAATTGAACACAAAATAAGCGTCTTCATCTGGTGTCACCGATTTAACTCCATGCGTTTTACAAGTTGTAGAAAGTGATGATGTTTCCATAGCAACTATGGAGCCTCTGAACATCCATATGGGTCGTATCTGATGAACATGAAAAGATCGCAAACATTTTAAACCAATTATTTACATGTATTGATTAGGTTTATGGATCAGAAGATATTCAATATTTTATATCAGTAGTATTTATACAGTGGATGTTTGGGTAAAATATCATTTTTATTAGCCATTTTCTCTCTTTGCGTAATATTAGACTTTTTCCTCATTAAGTTTAAACTGCTGAATTTCTTCCCAGGCCTTCGAGGAGCTGCTGCGAGCCAACGATATCGATTACTACATGGGTCAGAGCTTCAGAGAGCAGCTGGCTCAAAGCACAGCTCTGGCACACAGAGTGATCACCAAGATCAGTGGTCGTAAGAAACACCCTCATTTCCTGTTTTATGGTTTCATACTTGTGTGCCCAAATTGGCCTTTTAATAATTGTTTTTCTTTCTTATTTTATTGTGTCAGGAGACCACACAGAAAGCCATGATGACAAGATGGGCCATGAATTGCTTGCCTTAAGGTCAGTCCTGTTAACATTATAAGACACTTCTTGAGGTTTTCAGGGTTTAGGTGCTTATTTGAATCTGCTATGATCTGAGCATGAATAATATATATTAAAGAAATAATACAAGATGCTGACTTTCACATCATATTCAGACAGAAGAAAAACTGCATCAAATATTCTTATTGATGGCATTAACAACAGTATTCTTAAGCAATCTGTAATGCTGTGCGCCATATAAAAATACCAATACAATGACTGCCTCAACTCTAGTGAAGAGATGTGTTTACATGTTTTGCACAAGTTTTATTTGGAAAATCCTTTGACGAGTTAAAAACTAAAAACCTTGTGTGCACCTTCACCAAGCGTGAATACTTTGATTCATTTTTAGAAGATTTAAATAATGTACACACGATGCCACAATACCCGGTTGGATAGCTCAGTTGGTAAGGTACCGGGCTAATGCATAGGGTACCTGGGTTCGATTCCTTGTGTCAGGAAGGGCATCTGACGTAAAAACTCCTGCCAAATCAAATATGCAAATTGGATTCGCTGTGGCGACCCCGGAAGGGAAAAAGCCGAAACAAATCATCACACGATGTCATAATAATAAAATAACATACCATACTATACCTTCACATCTAGTTTTGTTGTATTTGCAGAGTTGTGTATGTGTATACTGGAAACCATACTCCGCTTAGATACATGAATATTGATTTACATGTGAGTCATAAAAACTCTGTGATTCGCCTCCGATATCCTGACATATAAGACTTTCACCCGCAGTCTCCGGCTCACACATAGAGCAGCGTATCTCTTCAAAGAACACATTGTCCGAGTGATTACTTTATTTTGTCATGTGACCAGCTGGAGCATGCGAGGAGCCATACACATGTCTTCTTATGCTGCACAGGAGGGTTACCGATAATCCACACACACAGGCCACAGCTTGAACCTGTTACCGTTAAAGTACTTTAGGTGAACAGCTGACTGGCAGGCATCCCCCTGTCGGGCTTAAGAGGCTCAGTGTGGCCGTGTGTGACTATCTTGCACTGCTTCTTTAAGTCGCATGCTGCTTAAGAGGACACCTACTTGTGGATTTCTTATTTTTTGATATCTGTTTTCACCTAACTCTGGTTTGTGTGGAATATTCCTGTTGGTTTTTTTGCTCATCCAGCTGTGTCTCTAGTGCATCAGAGATTACTTTTTGCAGATTGGACTGAGTGTCAGATGGCTCCTCTGTGGAAATCTATGATTTCTAAGAACAGTCCCATATACAGAGACTCTTTGTGGTCTTTTTCAATGAGTGCCAGTCAGGGCCAAGCGCGACAGACGGCTCTTTTCAGA
>JAPTHA010000010.1:8542942-8554349 GCA_029814585.1 Gymnapogon annona
TGTGTGTGTGTGTGTGTGTGTGTGTGTGTGTGTGTGTGTGTGTGTGTGTGTGTGTGTGTGTGTGTGTGTGTGAAGGGTAGGTTTGAGTAATGGCATTGCTTTATCCTCTAATGGCCCATCTTCAGCTCTTCATCTGCTAACAGTTGTATTTTGGGAATCTCATTACAACTAACATTACATGTGACAAATGTGTTTTCTTTGCTGCGGTGACGTTTGTTTTCAGTGGTGGAAGAAATATTCTCATCTTTCAACGTCAAAAGGACTTTAAAATACTCCACTAAGTCAAAAATCTCAGTACGCAAATCCTTTAAAACCACGATGTATAGTTGTCGTTGTGCACGTCATGGTGTCAGTCAGTGTTAGATATGTTTTTATACAGGTGACGTAGCTGACGTTTTTGAGTCACATTACTGCTACATCTGTATGTATGTTACGTTAGTTTTTTCTACTGTCATTGTCTGGTGAGATTATGGGGATGTAAAATGGGACCTGGTTCTTTTTGAGAACCGGTTCCCGGAAGCTCGAATCCTTGGAATCGTTTTGCTGCCTTCTTATCAGTTCCGCTTTTGTCACATATGTGCGATGACGTCACATGTACGTGATGTCATTTAGGTGAAGGACGTAGCTAACATGCTGTCAAAGGCAGACACACCCCAAAGCATGGCTGTATGTCAGGTGAAACAAAGACACCACTTGGAACGCTTCCAAAGCTTCCATTTGTTGAAAGGGATAGGGGGGTTGGGGGGGTATTCCCCCAATATGGCAAAATGTGGGTATATAGGAATACGTAAAGAGTGTTAAGTAAGTTTCACATTCATTTATGGTGTGATACATGTTAGCTAAATAGATGTATTAAATCCTTTTTTTTTATTTTTCCAATAAGGGGTCCAAAATGATGCTGTAGGTTGTTGGCATTGCTGGTCTATGATACATAATGTAGTATAGAAATATAAAGTTGCAGCAAATGGAAATAAATAAAATTGTCTCAGTTGGTGCTCCAGTAGATTATTTGAGTTAAAATATTTCATTACGTTCCACCACTGTTTTTTTTTTTTTGTTTTTTTTTAATGTCACCCCTCCAGCACTTTTCTGAAACTTGTGAATGACTTGTTGTTCCTGTGTTGTTGCCCCCTCCCTCAGCTGAGGACCCAGGAGGTGATGCCAGAGAGTGGTCTACTGATTGCAGTGTCGTGAAGATCAGCAGCGCGTCCGGACTCGCCGGGTCTGCAGCCAATCAGCGCGTCACAACGAGGAAGCGCACCAGCCAATGCCTGCTTTAGACTTGTAAGAACCAGCCTCAACGCTACCACCTCTGACCTCTGTGCTGAAACAGCCAAGACCCTCCCCCTTTTCTTCCTCCCTTTTGAGCCCTCCACACCAGCCTACCATCTCCCATCAGACCTCCCTTCACCTTCGCCTTTACCGCCGTCCTGCCACGAGAGTGCTTTCATCTCCCCCTTCCCGTCAGGCAATATGTGCACAGTATAATCTGCACTTGGAGCCTTACCACACTCCCCTCGGCCCCCCCTCCCCAGTTTCAGACACTCTCACATCAACCACAGTGTCATTGTCTTTGAGTGATACAGGCAGCAGTTTGCCTTATCGTGTGCGTGGGACAGAAGAAAGTGCTGGTAATGTGCCTGTGATGGTTTCAGCGATGTGCGTCCGACTGAAGGAGCTGGTTGAAGTTGTTCCGAGAGACACTGATTTCAGATCAGTTATTTTAATAGGTATACTATAGAATGACATACACACAAACGGCAACATTTAAGAACCAAAATATTAGCAAAACATAAAGAACTGATCTGTTATATGGTACGACTAAAGGGTACCTCCACAGTTAAATTGTCCATTTATTTGCCAGAAATGACACTTAATGTATTTAAATGTATCGCGGTTCATACAACAGATGCCAAAAAACATAAAAGATACCCCACCCCCCCAACGATTGTTCTCTAAGAGCACCCAGAGCCAGACAGCCTGTGGACGGAGTAAATGTTCGTGCATGTATGAATAGCGGATGGCGATAGGAATTCTGCACACAAACATACACATGCAGCATGTGTGACGTGAACGCAGCTCACTCAAAGACAACAAATCCACTACACTGACTGCCACAGAGATGCAAGTTTACTCCTGTTGGCACTTTTCTCAACAACGACACTTTTTTTTTTCTTTTTTTTTTTGCAAATGCAATGCAAAGAACGACGACGCCCATAATGTATCACTAGACACAGTGGAGGAATGTAGGTAGGTGTGTACTCGCTGTACTCATGTACTGTATGTGTTTCTGAGGGGAGTTTATTAAAGGTGTGCGAGCCATCAGGAGAAGGGTTATGAATAGCTGAACAAAAAGCCAGAGAGAGTTGCCATTTTAGTTGCAACTCGCTCTTCTTTTAGGTCCTCGAGGTGTCTTATGGCGTCCTCTTACTGAAGTTGAAGCGCTACACAGGTCAAAAACGAATGCGATTGGTCTAAACAAACCAACCTCTTGAATAAATCTGGGAAGTTGTGTTTTTTTTATTACAGCGTGTCATCTAAAATATGTCAAAAAAGAGGGTATAGTGCTCAAATGGAACCCGGCTAAACACGCGTATTCAAGCTCCTCTGTAGGAGTTCTCATACGAGCATGTGCAATAATGTTGTTTCTTGAATGATCATGCTGCACCGGTTTCTTCTTTATTTTATTTTTTTTTTTTTTTTGCCTTTAGCCCGACACTGGATTATTAATTACTGTCATAACATTAGGGATTCATCAGTGTTAAGATTGTACTTTTTTTTTCTTTTTAATCAAGTGTTGATGCATGACAGAGATTGTAAAAAGGCCATAGAAAAGTTATGGAACAGGAGATTACCAATAGTTGCCAAAGTTTGAGCTTTGAACTCACTTTGACTTGCCTTATCCATGCGAATGAGCGACCCCCGTGGGCGACCACCGGGACATGGATGTGTCTTTATTTTCAGAAGTCCTCTAGAACCACAGAGACGGTAACCGTTCGACAGCTGCCTCAGTTTATTTCAATTGTGAGATGGATTTGACCTCCTTTTTTGGACCAAAATTCAACCATTTTTCCCTCGTGGCGATGTGCTCTTGTCTTTTATGTTCTTTCTCTTGGTTCAGGCTTAGTGTTCCCATGGCAACGGCAACATAGATAGTTTTCACAGGTGACAAACTTTGGCAGCCTACTGGTGGGATCATTGTTCTGTAATTCGCTTGTAGCAGTTTAACTTCACATTTGGTTTGATGTGTTTTTTTCAGTTTTTTTTTTTTTTTGCTGTACATTTGCCTTTTTTGTTGCTGTAAATAACTGCTTATTCTTTATTTTCATTTCTGTGCGCGTGTGATTGATTGTACTCATTTGTGTGCACTTGCGTGTGAGGTTGAACACATCCAACATTTGCTTTTTGCAAAGTTGAATCACTGGGTAGCTGTGCAATAGCTTTCTATATTTTATTTTGATGTTAAACATCATTGGTGTTACGATTGTGTTTGCAATGTCCTCATGATTTATATGCAGTGTATGCTAGAGAATTGCCACTTTGGATTAGTCACAGGCTGTGTCTGTTAAGCATTTGCAAACTATGCCTTCATGATATTTGCGTCACTCAACCCGATATTATTCACCCATAACAAAGCTCCAATTAATGCTGCTTCGCTTGCCTTTAAATTTAGCTTGAGAGCTAATTCACTCTGCTCTCGGTGGCGAAATGGCCTTGAACTAGCGCTAGTCTACCTGAGATTCGCTAAATTAGGTTTTGTTTGCGCTCACGTCCACAGAACAGGACAAAAGTTGCCAAGTATTTTACAGATGCATCGTTTGATGTTTTGTTTGGAAAATCCGAAAAGTTACAGAGAAAAGTTTTGAATAATTGTCTGGAGTTCATGAGAGTTTGTGAAATGTATGATTCTTACAGCACCTTGTTAGAGCGTAAACAAAGCCTTTTTACTGTTTATTAAAAAAGGGAATTAAAAACAGTGGTTTAGAACAATGTATTGTTGGTCTTGAGTTGCGTATGTATATAGTGCTATTTGACTGATGCAGCTTTTGTGGTTGGAAAGCAGCTTTATGACTTTGTGCATAATGAACTAGGAAGCCGATGCAGGACCCATATAGATCCTGTCTCTGATGACAGTTAAGTGTGTTGTGTAGGAAAAAGTATTATCACTGAAAGATTTTGGGAGAGAACAAATAAAACATTTTAAAAGCATATCTTGTTATCCATTTCCTGTGCATTACGTCTCTGTGTGGCATTGCGAATAATTCCAAGACCATGTGGTTGAAATGTAGTATTTTAGCGACGGGACAAAATACAGTCAAACCTCGGTACCCAAACATTTCACAGTTCGAACAAATTGGTACTCAAACCAAAAGTACGAATTTTTCCCCGACCAGGTGGCCGAACAAAAACCCTGAGCTCGAACTCAACCACCCGACTGCTTTATTCCGCCATGTGACGATACCCGAGCGACAGTTCGTATGTTGACTTGTGTGTGTATGCATTGTTTGTTGCCTTATTTTTGACTTTATTTCCATTGTGCCCTTATAACGTCTCTGAAGAAAAACATTGATACTGGTGGTGGCGTGAAACGTAAAACTGCGTGTTGCACTATCCAATTCAAGAATGAACTAATACAAATGGACGTTATAAAAGCAAGTAAACAATGGAATCACCGAAAGGGAAGAAAAAAAAATACATTGGTTATATTTTATTATGTTACTATTATTTACATAAAATTTGTTATTCATTTCTGATTAATTTGATGTATAAATAACATTAGGATGATCAAATGGGAAGCAATTTCACACTCAAGAATGAATTAAATGCTGTTTCTATCATTTCAAATGGGGAAAATAAATTCAGTACTCGACCAAATCTGTGTTCGACCAGGCTTCTTGAATGAATTATGGTCAAACACCGAGGTTTGACTGTATTATGTTTCCAACTATATGTACTGTATTTGAAAACAAATACTTAATGATGTAACAGTTCTGCGAGCCATGTTTAAAACCTTTAGAGATCTGAAAGTTGTCCAACTACAACACCAAATGTAGGCTTTTTAGGTTAATGAGGAAAAGAAGTCAATTCAGTCGGGATTTAAGAACAGTGCGTCCTCACTTTATTTGCAAACAAGTAAAACCTTGTACAGACGCTCTTCACACTGGTTCTGCAAAGCTTCTTTTTTTTTTTTTTTTAACATTCATGTAACAGTTGAAAAATTCAAGTTTTGGTTTTAACCTAAGAACATGTCCACGGCATCTGTCTTTTCTTTCTCCCTTATCAGCTCTTCAGTCTTAAAAACTGGACAAAACCTTATGGCTAGGCTTGACATTAACAAAATACTTTGAAAGCATCTGGTTTGACACAAATGGCATTTATGAAAGCGCCTTTTAAGAATTATGTATACATACTGTGAGTGTGGACAATTAAACGGCACATTAGAAAATACACAGGTGACAAATTTAAGTTTAACATCTGCCAAAGCCATTGTTCATTACCATATAATGTAAAAAAAAAACCAAAACATAGCCCTATTGAATAAAACACCTCTGATCACATTTTTAGGTGTGCGGTTGTACACACTCCTCCGTGTGATGATACATAAAACAATACATTCCTATTTGATAAAGAACTCAATACAAATACACACACACACACACACAAACCACTGCAAATCCAGAATATCTGAAAATAACAAGCAGACCGTGTTTCAGTCCAAAAGAGGCTATAGTACAAGAGTTGTCGACTGCATAGTTCAAAGCTTATATCAACACTCCTGCTCGCAGGATGGTAAAGTGCTCACTAAATTAGGTCAAGAGAAAGGCATCAACAGCAGAACTACACACCAGCCTGCAGCCTTTAAACCCCCACTCGTCATTTTGGAGGCAATAACGGACAACTCGTTCTATTCAAATGCTGATCGGTCGTTCCACGTAAAGCAGTTCAAACTTATCCTTTTGGTTGTTTTGGAAAAAAAATCCACTGAATATCTGCAGATAAGTGAATAATATGCAGCGACATCAGCTTTTACTGACTGCTGCCTAAAAATAGTTATTTCATAGCAGGTTATTGCACATCATGCAAAGCAACGCTAGGTTATTTGCACACTTTGATGCTTCGACCGAACAGAGGTCCGGATTAAGTTATTCTGCTTCTTTTTTTTTTTCACGTGCACAATCCCAAGAACAGCATCAGTTCAAAACTTACTCAAACCAATTAATTGTGGGGGACACGACAACACTTCACAGCCAAACTGTGCACCACCACAAGAAACAAAACCCCTCTGTTACTGGCACAACCTGCACAACGACCATGAATGAGAAGACCCCCCCCACTGACTGCACAGCTACACAACTGTCAAGATGGCATAAGACAACTCACTCCATATATTTAAATATACCTTTTTACACACCAACATGCAAAGTAATCACAGGATGCAGCAAACGATCAAATACACAGTGATTTTCCTCAATCTCTTGTTTTGTAAATGTCACAGGTAAAAAGCCACAGTATGGTTTCCATCTCTCTCTCTGAAAAGACACTTCTCTAGTTTTGTTCAGAGCCCTGTGTAGGCAGAAGTGCAACCTTTTAAAAGACCAAAAAAAAAAAAATCTGAGCCACAGTCGCTGATGGCCTACGTTTCCCCTGTAAACTTGTTTCAGTGCAAGATTTGGCTAAATGTGATGACTTCAATTAAAACAGCAGGATACAAACATGCTGCTCTCTAAAAGCACGGTGGAGCACCTAAGATGAGGTTTAGATAGGTTTGTAAAGCAGAGAGGTGACGTATTTCTTCTTGTATCTGTGTGTGGCACTCAGCACCATTACTCCGTCCTGCACAGAGGGAAATAAAATCAAGATGGGAATCGGCCGTTACAGGTTTAATTAAACTGGCAATTGATCTACAGCCTTAGTAATTCTCTGGACTTTTTTTGTTTTTAGGAAACAAATGTGAGATGCACTGTGTAATTTTTGCATGTAGGAATTTTAATCAAAACAAGTGACAGGTGTTGATAAAGACAGCAAAGGATCCTGGGAGTTATTCTCACAGTTACCACTAGTGATAATTTGTCCCGGATCCAAAATTATGTTTGTGGTTCAGGCCGTTTCATTCAAATGAAAAAGCCCCAAGTAACAAGATATTTCATTAAATATTAACAGTCATGGATATGTCGGAAATAACTGTTGTGATAAACAATATCCATCAAATACATGTACTATAATGTTACATGTCTATATAGACTTAGACTTATTTATATTTAGAAGTACAAGTATATATTTGCCCATTTTTATGGACTGGGTTTTTATTTTTAAGCAGTTTAATTAGCAGAAAACTACAAAACCATGGTCCAATTACACAAATTTCCTGTTTTGTAAATGTTCTATAAAGCTATATTATAATATTAACTCCTGCCAAGTCAAATATGCGAATTGGATTCGCTGTGGCAACCCCTGGAAGGGAAAAAGCTGAAAGAAATCCTCATCATTATACATAAGGAAACTGCAGTATATGAGCCAAGGCTACATGTCATGATGGTGTGTTGGTTACGGTTCATGTGGAAGCAGTGTTGTTAAGAATGCATCCTCTATTGTACCTACCTTTATCGACAGTGCATATAGGTGGTTTAGCATGACGTGATTGGGCTCGGGCAGGAGGGCAGGGTCGCACTACCAAGAAAATGGAAGAGGAAGAACATTCAAACTTTGCACAAACTTGAAACGCTGATGATGACGGAAATGTATAAATGTACAAGTGGGAATGAGAGAAACGCACAGATACGTTGGTGTCCTTGTTCAGGATAACTTGAAGGAGATGTGGAGGGAGAATGGGCGGGGCCTTGAAATGCTCCTCAGGCCTGAAGATGTACTGCTCCTGCCCGTACGGTCCAGGGGGAGAGCTGGACAGATCTGTAACGGCAGCAGAGTCCCAGTTAAACCTCATGGTTTGAGTGCATCCTACAATTTGTGGCTGACACTGAAAATGAGGTGACGCCATTTATGTGCAATATTTACACTGTTTGCAGTACTGTTCACATTCATTCATTCATTCATCATCCAACCCGCTGAATCCTTTGCAGTTTACATTGATGTGCAATATTACAATGTCTACATTACTTATACTCGTTATTTATATTGACTGTATATGATGTCACATTTGCACTGCAGCCACTCATGGCTTTGAACACTTTTGCAATTTGGGATTTTTTTGTATTTAAGCTGTGTTGTCAGTTGCCAAACGACGACATTTCGTTGCGAGATCCACTGTGTGTGCCTGTGCAATGACAATAAAGGAAGTCTAACTGTAAGTCTAAGTCAAATCTATGGCTATGTCAGTGAGACAAGACAACCGGATACACAGCGGCAGAAGGTTGAGCTGTCGTCTCTTCTTTAAAATCATTTTCTTTGTACCGCTACACAGTCTATATTTTTGGCTTCAACAGACCTGATGTGTCGGAGCACTCCAGAGAGTCCACCTGCAGGGCATCAAACACCTCAAAGTCCGACTTTTTCACCTGGATCAAGTTGTTGATGGTGCCAAGCTGGCTAGTCACGACAGGCTGAAAAGAAAAAAAAAGAGAGAAAAAAACGGAAATAATTGAAGGCTTGTTAAAATTGTTATTTATAACGATCGGTAAACATTTTCCTGTGCGTTATAGAGGCTTAGCTGAGCTTAACATAATTATTGGGAGGAGAGTTTAAAAGTTAAAAGCAACAACATAATTAAAGGGGAGTCCTTTAAGAATGATTGGCAAATTATTACTGTCAATCTCTCAAGGCAAGTAACACTTATACCAACATTAAAAATCATCATGATCTAATTTGATACATTTTTATAACTACTATAATACTTTTTTAAAAAAAGACGTCAATATGCTTTATAACACAGAAAAACACAATGAGAGAGGCAGTGATTTACCTCTGAGGGATCATGGACCCACTGCCCATCCACAAAAAACTTATACTGGTGTTCTCCCTCTGGCAAATCCAGGATTGCTACAAAGTCATTATGGCTTTGGAGAAGAAATGCGGTATATAAGTACAACGTCTGTTTCGGTAAAATACTGGCATATGTGGTACATTTATAGATAAATTGCACAAATGCATTGATGCTCCACACTTTACCTCTTATTCAGTGGTATCTTTGTACTCCAGTTGTTGAAGGAACCGGCTATGCAGACCTCCTTCCCTCCACCAGCCCAGCGGATCACAGTGGGTCGCGCCTGAGGACCGGTCTTTACCATGTCATCCAGATCTGGAGTGAATTCTTTCTCCCCTAAAGCCTGAAAGCAATAAACTCAGTCAAAAACAAATGCCAATAGCTTTTTACAGATCAATCTCCATTAGTGTTTTTCAATGCCTTGGACTCCGGGCCGTGGGTGTTAAAGATGTTGGGGTCATCTGTGCTGTCCACCATCTTGCTGCAGGGTTCTTGGTCTTTGTGACTGCCGCCGCTGTCTGAGCGGTGGGCCTTGGCTCCATGGCGATCTGATGACACCCTGTCACTCGTGTTGCCCATAATGCCCTATTTATAGAACAGCTGGAAAGAAAAGACACTGTGCTTGGACAAAAAGCCACGAGTAAAATGACTTACATTTTACTACAATCTAGTCATTAAAGCCAATTACAGTACTCTAAATAACATTGTTGTAAACATATAGTTGAGTTGGTTTTCCTATTAGACCAATGCTGTATAAAGAATTTTGAGATAAATAATAGCCACTATTTGACCATAATCTTTATATGACGAATTGCAATAAGAATACAATTCATAAACTGTTTCAGCACCTGCCAATCACAAGCATACTGACAAGCGTAAAATATCTCTTCCTATTAAGCAGGGGTTTCAAACTAATTTTAGTTCAGGGGCCAAATTCAGCCAAATTTAGTGTGAAGTGTGAGGGACCAATAAAATAAAAACAATTACATATCAATAATGTCAACGCTAAACTTTCCTTATATGATGAAACTGTTTACATCTACAAACTGTCCGTTAAAACAATGTGAATAACATTAAAGGTATATCTAATCTAATCAAATCTAATCTATTAACAGCCTCAAAATTCTTAAGAAACCCAAGTGCAATTTTAACAGTATTATACCTCAGTATATAATTTATACGTGCACATGACAACCTACAGATCATAGTGGATCGACGCACAAAACATGTAGTAACAGACACAATACTGATCAGATTACACATCTCTCCAGACATTCCAGGATGTTTATACTGTATTCATTCAGGTTATTCACATTTTAGTGTAAAGACAGAAAAATGACGTGAAAACATTTTTATTTCCACAAAGAAAATTTCAAAGTCGTATTTATAGGTTATTATGATAACATTTTCTCCGAACTGGACGTAGAACCTGAACTATAATTTTGGCAAAGGTCCTAGGTGTGACTTTTTGCATTTCACCTATTCATCCCACGAGCCAGAGTCACTCCATGGTATCTGCAGGTTTAAGGAAGTTAAATTTAAGACTTTTCAAGGCCACTTTACTCAAATTTAAGACCTTTCATCTGCAAGATAGCAAAAAGTGTGACCATATTGGAAACAGTTTTGTCCGTATATTTAATGCAACTGAAAGTGCTGAAAAATAACAAACACCAAGATCACAACTCTGCAGCTCTGTTGTGCTAAAATGTAGAGCAGTAATTACTTAAATTTGCCAGATTCTTTACAGGGATTTCTCTGTACAACCTAAGAAAATATTGCAATTCTGTTTATTGAGTTTGTGGCATGTTTAAGACCTTTGAAAGGCGAACCTAAGGATGAATTGTCATTTCGAATGATCATTAAGGCCCTAATTTTGGAAAAACAAACGTAAGACTTTTATTTTTAAAGGACCCGCGGACACCCAGTTTATTGAAACCTTTGGCGGGCCACATTTATCCCCCGGGCCTCATGTTTGACCCTCCGACTATAAACAATATTTCATGATCACAGCTCTGTTGTGCTAAAATGCAGAACAGTAATTACTTAAATTTGCCAGATTCTTTACAGGGATTTCACCCTAAGAAAATATTGCAATTCTGTTTATTGAGTTTGTGGCGTGTTTAAGACCTTTGGAAGGCGGACTTGAGAATAAATTGTCATTTCAAAGGATTATTAAGCGTCTAATTTTGGATAAACAAACCTAAGACTTTTATTTTTATTTTAAAGGACCCGCGGACATCCCATGGATGGCGGGCCACATTTATACTTAGACTTCCTTTACTGTCATTACACAGACACACACAATGAATCTGGTAACGAAATGTCATAGAATTTGGCTGCTGATAACACAAATAAATATGGAAAATAGAAAAGTGCACAGTTCAAAGCCATGAGTGTCTGCAGTGTAGATGTGACAACACACACAGTCAATATAAATAAAAAATAAATAAGATGGTCAATGTAACAATG
>JAPTHA010000010.1:8566508-8581346 GCA_029814585.1 Gymnapogon annona
TCCACTGCTAAAAATGCAAATATTCTGTGTTAACTTACCTGACAAAAGTTTTCTTCTTCTGTAGAAAGAAGCACTGACGCAAAAGTAGCTGTGAACCAAGAATGACAAGACGTTAAATGAGATGGTTATACTTAAACGCAAAAGGAACAAAACCCCTCTTCTCATACCCACTTACACCATGCAGTGTGTATTAAAGCTGTTGCTAAGCAACTAGTGGGAAGCTAAGAACCAAGTTTAGATATCACGACTGCTATTACTAGTGCTTCTATTACTACTGCTAATATTAGAGATAATTCACAATAAAGTGCATATATAAGAAAACATCAGGGTAAAGTTATTTAATTCATTTTCACTGACTACCTACCTCAGTGTTATTATCATTAAGCAAATGTTTATTTCTATTTATGTGTTTAAATACTGGTTTCAAAAGACCAAAAAAATCACTGAAAAGGTTAATCCCCTACAGACTTTAATTATAAACGTAACGCTTTCATGAGTCACTCTGGAAAACAGGCAGTCACGGAGCACATGGTAACCACTAGCTGTCTTTACTTTGCCATGGCAACCGTCTGTAAACACAGTGTTGGTGGTTTTACGCTGCTCCAACCACATCTTGGTCACTTTCAAATACATAAGAAAATTACAAGCCTTCTTATAATGTTTTTAAATGTTAGTGAGAATTCCGGAGACATTTGAGATAGTTTTATTTTTTTTCCCGGCAGCTAAATAAGTGAATCCATCATGTGTGAGTTGACTTCAGGAGAGATACTGTCGCTCAATGGAACGTCATATCACTGAAAGATACTTTAGTGGACGAATTGAAATTGCTTTTCATTATGTTTTATACTCTGGGAAACACCAATTTAACATGCCATTGTTACTTCAAGCAAAGATCTGTGAATTTTGTGATTAATATTTGCTTTTTGTCTGTATGTTTTGTTTCTTGTTTGTAGTTGTATTTCCAAATGTGCTTCTCTCACAGGGAGCCCGTCCAAGCCAACTGTGTCCATTGGAAGAGGAGATTCTCTTTTGTGTGCAAGATGAGTGCAAATGCTGGAACGGGTGTACTGGACCCTTGTGTGTGTCGGGTATCGGTGCGCAAGGTACGAGACATTCTTGTTATGGTCAAGATCTGTCGATACTGCGAAAAGACACAAGGGTTATTTTATGCACACATCAGACTTAGCGGAGCTTGAATGTGCTGAGAGGGGGAAAAATCTGCAAACATATCAAAGCAGTTTGTGTTGTTATGGTGTGGAGAGTACAGTTCCAACTAAACGCTAATTTGTTTGTATGTTCTGTCATTGCAGGAACTGAAGGGTGGAAAAACATTTGCAAAGGTAATATTCTCCCTCATTTGTAATAATATGCATCTGACATTTGTATCTTATTTGCAAATCAGATTTTGCCATAAACATAGCGGCTTTAGAGGTTAAGAGGTTTGTTATTATTCTTATCATGAACCTGTTACGATAATCACTGGCCTCCGAGTGCCCTTGGAGAGCGTTTCTGTTAGGTGAGTCTGTTTACCAAGGAGGTTTTTCATTCTTAGCATCCGGCTTCTGTTACTGATTAAAAATCAGCCAATCAAACCCTTTGCTGTGTTAAACAATAACCTAAATGAAAAGTCGAAGAATTTACTTGAACAGGGTTAGTTCTGCATTAAGTTGGATCATATAACACTTTATTATAGTATGATGATGATATACACTCACACATATCATATACACTTATACAAACACACTTACACATATTATATACACTTACACAAACACACTTACACATATTACATACACTTTTGGCTCACGGAGTCACACCGAACCCTATCATTATGGCGGTTACGGTTTGTGATCTGTTCGTTACGGTTATGAACGTTGCACGTTTGAACTGTTAGCTGTTGGCGGCTAACTGTGCTGTGCTACGGTGGCCTGCGAGGACATTCACACACTGTCTCTTGGCTCCGGACGACGAATCACAGTCCCTCATTATCATCTCTGGGACTTCAATCATATACTGTATATTGTCTGTGTTGTTTTCAACAACGCATAATTCAATTGTGTATATCTGTTCAACTCTGTTTTTCTATTCTTTCTATTCTGCTGCTGTTTTTCACTAATTTCCCAGAGTAACCTTCCTGCGGGATTAATAGAGTACTATCTAATCTAATATAAGGACATTATTGGTGAGTTGAGGGGACTTCATCATTATATCATCTCTTACAACTCCTTTGCAGCTGGGCTTTGCTGACTTAAACCTGTCTGAGTTTGCTGGTTCTGGCAACACCACACGTCGCTGTCTTCTAGAAGGTTACGACACCAAGAACACCAGACAGGACAATTCAATCCTCAAGGTATGATGACGAAGCACAGCAACAGAAGGTTATTCTTTCACATACAGGTGTAGTGTGAGACTTTTGGTTTGAAAATCTCTTGCCATAAATAGAAGTTGTTGGCTCGTTCTGATATTTATTCTTACATGTCTGTCCGACAAGTCATATTTTCAGCATGGCACCCGGCGTTAAGACGAACATGTTTGCCTGTGGTGCAAGTCACCAACACTTTCACCAGCAGTATTAGACACTGGCTTTAAGAAAGCAATATGTATGGTGCTTAGAACATGTCTGGTCTAAAACATGTCTAAACCTGTGTTCTCTATCTGAACCTGGAGACGAATATAAGATATGCACATTCTTGTCTGTGTTACAGGTTGTCATCTCAACACAGCTCATGTCGGGAGACCCCTGTTTTAAAACGTAAGAACCCCCCATATATCTATATGTAACTTTACTCATCTTCGACTGTCTTCAGTCAAATCAAAGACTATGCCTCTGAGTTCATTCATTTTACTTTTGCTTTCACAAAGGGAATCATACTTTTCATTTGAAAACATCTGCATCTTACTAGATGCAGATGTTTTCACAGCCCAGATGAGCATGTGCTTTCACTTCCCGTCTGTGAATGAAGTGAAAGCACACGCTCATCTGATTGTACTGACATCCGCAGAGAGAATAAGTTTTCACAGAACTGTTTTTGTTGCTTAAGTCTTGTCCCAGGTTTATCTGAACTGACGATGCCTCGCCCTGACATTAATCATATTAGATCATCTCAACCCAAGGTTGTGTTTTCAGGAAAGTCGGGACCGATGAGCTCATCTATTTACGACAGAGGACATGAAGTAATGCACCTGACAAACCTGTAGCATGCTCAAACCGCTCCACTTCTTGAATATGGAACAGTAATTGTCGTCTTTCACTGTGTTCCTCACGCTCCATCTCACGTTTATAGCGTGACGATACACTGGGTTGCTACCTTGGAAATGTGTTCGACAGCTGAGTCATTCTTACCACATCGTGTTACTCATTGTCTGTGGGAGCGTTCACTACTGTCACTCTTTGTTTACCCCGCCACCTCTGAGAAAAAAGTCCTGCGGATTAGTCATAAAACTTTGAACCACATCATTTAACCACTGTTGGGGTGAACATTTAGATGAGTCTGTGTCTACGGCATCTGAGCAACATTACTTCTTCCTGTGTCCCCTGCAGCCCCCCGTCTACAGCTATGACTCTGGGTATCCCACAGGCTGAAGCAGAGTCTCTCCTCCAAGATAGAAAAGGCGGAGACCTACACATTTCCCAGTCACTCACAGGTACATACTGACTCTGGTGCTGTCCCACATTGTAGTTGGTGACATAATTAAGCTTAACATTAGACATAGCCAGCGTTATTTCTGAGTAGTCATTGTAATTGTCACCAATTTCCCATTGGAACCTTCCCGAGGAATTTATAAAGTATCTATCTCTCTATGTGTCTCTCTAACAGTGTGGGGATAGTTTATTTGTTGTTATTTCCCGACAAACTCTATAGTTGTTGGGTTTTTCTATATAGGTTTTACTTGATCTAGGAAAAAGTTTCCGTTTTCTATCTTTTAGAAACTTCAGGGAAGTCAGTATCTGTCCCAGAGGAGTTGGTGGCTTATGGACACTCCAGAACATCAAGCTACGCAAGTCAGCAGTCAAAAATCTCAGGTAAGAAGCACAGAGACAAGTACTTATTAACTACATTACCTTATTTGTTTGACACATTGTAAACGTGGAGCATAGGATTCATAGTCCATTGATACATTATTGTATGACACGTATTTACAATCCTATGAAATGTTTCCTGCTTTGTCCTTCCCTTTGCCACAGGTTACAGTTCAAATCACTCCAGTTTAACAGAACTGAGTCATCGGAGGAGCCCGTCAGGAGGTTCGGCCTCCACCGGCATCGGTAGTATCCTGGAACCCAGTGAGCAGCATTCGGAGAGAGGAGAACGGGAGAACAGGTCCACCCCCCCAGTGTCTGCAACCTGCCCACATGCCCCGGAGAACCCTTCCACTCCCATTAAGGTTTTCAGGTAACACACAACGATTCAGGCCCACGGGCTGAAAAATAATAAAGAAAACTGTATTTTGCATCTCATCTCACAAATCAACACTACAATTTTCCACCCATTCTTATGCTTCTCCATCAGACATCCAATAAAACAGAATTCAATGGAGAATCAGCTGAAGCGGGTCGATGCCACAAGAGTGGATGCTGATGATATAATAGAGAAAATCCTGCAGAGCCAGGATTTCAGCCATGGCTTTTTGGACTCCAGCGCAGAGGGTGTGTGCAGTTAATCCATAACTTTAATGGATTTATTAGTGCTGGCAGGAAATATTGCCCAGAGAGCTAGTCTGAGATGTTGCAATGCACAATGCAATGTCTCTAATACTCCCTAGTAAAGATAATGTTGTAAATATGAAAGTTAAACTTTAACTACAAACAAAACAGCAATTTGATAAGAGATTAAAGGGGTTGAATTGTATTTAGCACACAATGTCACTACCATTTTTTTTTTTTAGGGAACTAATTGCTTCCTCTTTCCTCACTGTGATGGGTGGTGGTCACTTTGTTGTAATGGACACATTATTTTTCTCTATTCTGTAGTAGCCCACTTCCCCTGTACATATCCAATCTCAATGTCACATCCACAGTTGTGTGTGTCTTACCTCTCAGTCGTCTTATCACCTTGTTAACAAATGCCAAACTAGTAATCTACTTTTAGCATTCTGAGAAGTTGACGTATTTCCATCTGTGCAGTTTAAACGGTAGTGTCGCAGTGTCTAACTTGTGTTTGTGTATGTGTTGCTATAGAGGAGGGGCTCAGTTTGTTTGTTGGTCCTGGTGGGAGTACAGCCTTGGGAAGCCAACACACAAGGTGGGTGTGTATTATGTAACTGTGGGTGTCACACATAAGGCATTCCCAACAATTGTACAACTGTGCTTAAACATTTGATTCAGAGCGTCAGATGAAACTGATAACCTGTTGTTTGTCATGTCAAATTTAATGTTGGGAGGGCTTCACTTCGACACAGTTCACTGATAACATCACCACTTTCATTTCCTGCCGTGTAAGACATTGTGGCGTTCTGTTTCAGGGTCGCAGCTGGGGCCTTTGAGCAGGTGGTGATCAAGCGCTAGGCATTGGAAGGCATGCGGGTGCTGTATTACACCCATCGAGGTGACACAAGACAAGAGCAATGGAGCTAACGTCGGAAATTACTCCACACTCATTCCAGGAGATTTCCTTACTCTTATGCAACCCCCACTGTATCTGACATATAGTGTCTTTTTATCCAGGAGAGCCCTCTAGTGCTCAAGCTTCAGTGTTGAAGAAAACATTTCTGTGGGATATTTTTGACACTTGAGATATCGCTCATATTGGCATCGTGTCTGTTGATCTCTTTGCTCAATGAAAACTTAACGGGAGTGGAAAAGTACTGTATTTTCTCATACATGTTGAGTCAACTCTGTTCACCCATTTTAAATGACCTTTGAGTGTTATTTAAAGAATGGATTTTAGTACAATCTATTTTGTGTCACTGGTACCAAAGTGTCTTTTTTTTGGTAAATTAACTTGATTGACATAAAATAGCTGACAAAGGGATACAATGTTTCTCTTAAACACATCCACTGAGTGCACAAAGGTTAATTGTTGCAGTTTTATTGCCTTAAATGCTGACTAATAAGATGTAATTTATATATAAGTAACAGGAATTTATCAAGTTTGTATATATTTTGTTATATTACGGTGTGTCAGATCAGTATCTTAAACTCACTGGATACTCGCATTTTACTTAACCGTGAGAGAACTTCATGGCAGTTTTGCTTTTAAATGTATCTATATTTTGTATTTTTATGACTATTTTCTGCAAAGTGAAATGTAATTTATTTTGTATATATGGTAGTGGTAGGATGTTGTATATGCCACATGTAAACACAGTGCTTCATGTATTAAAACAATAAATTATTTTTATCATGGAACTTGTTATTTATGTTAAAATGAAATAAAATTAATTGGTCATTTCTAATTATTGACAATGATTTCCGCAAAGATGACTTTCAAATAAAAGCCTATGAGGATGATCTTCGACACAAATTGTGCGAAAATGTTTAAACATAACAAGAATAACAATATGAATATATATGGCACGTATCTTTGTTCACGTTTGAAATTAGTTTAACTTATAGGATCTTTGAATAGGTGCTTTTTTTTAACAAAGAACATCCATACATACATAAAGCAAATATACAATGAATGAAAATAGAATAACAATAGTGCAAAAAATGAACAAGAAAATAAAACAAAGTGCCAGAAATTAAAGACAGGGTTTAAGATTTAAAATCTTAAAACTTTTTGATTGTATTTGCGACTGATTTTATTTTTTTACCCTGTCTTTAAGAGTCTTCAAGGCTTTGGGATTTGTCAAGTGTTGGATGGTTGGAGTTCATGAAAGAACACTTTAAATATGGGTTTTCTGTTGCCAAATTTTCTTTTATGAATGTGGAATTTTGCAATTATAATAATTAGATTGAATATGTAATATTGTTTAATTTCAGAGGTAGAGGATTTATAAAAGCCAAGAAGCAGAACTTTATAGAGCAAGGTGAAATTTTCGAGAATTGTACGATGAATATAATCAACTTGTGATGAAGAAAAGATGTGATGAAGTTTCTTCTGCAAGTCCACAAAAAGATTGGTGCTTTTATTTTGTTAACGGAACTTGACCGTTTTGACGCACCAGTGCAGTCGCCGCATCACGGCCGACTCCAGTTCCGGTATAAGCACCGTAGCCACAACGTACAACATTCTACCATGAATATAATAAACTATTTTTTTTCCAAAAAGCAACAGTAAATGGGCAGTCCCAGAAAAGGTGTGATAAAGTTTCTTCAGCAAGTCCACAAAAAGATCGGTGCCTTTGTTTTGTTAACGGAACTTGACCGTTTTGACGTACCAGTGTAGTCGCCGCATCACAGGCTCCAGTTCCGGTAGAAGCATCGTAGTCACAACGACGGCGGGAAGTTCTTACGGATCAAGTTAATCAAAAATTGGCTTAACTTATCAGGCGGTTTTTTTTCGAAGGCTCGGGAATTCACTATTAAATACCAATGGAACTGTAATCGGGATCACATTAAACTATAACCTCAGTTCAACGGCGTGGGACTCAGCTATAATGGCTAACGTCGGCAACCAGCTAGCAACACAGGCCGTTAGCAAGCCTGCGCCAGGGAAACATGGAAACGTATTGCCCCTGTGGGGTAACGAAAAGACTATGAACCTAAATCCAATGATTCTTACCAATGTGCTATCCTCGCCGTATTTCAAAGTTCAGCTTTATGAACTAAAGACCTACCACGAAGTTGTGGACGAAATCTATTTCAAGGTAATGTTAGCACATGCTAACCCGCATGCTAGTTAGATAACCATTGGTAGCTAGCGCTGTCGTCACTGTATTGAAATAGCGGTGCGTTTCAGTCGACAAATATTGTAGCTTGGAAACGGGTAGCGCTCGTCGTTGCTAAATAAAGTTGTATCGTTCGCGACTTACAGTCTTAGGAGTTATTATCCGCCTTTGTACATGTTTGCTAGGTGCGTTTCGTCTTAGGGATTGTACCTCTGCTAGCCCCTGTGCTAGCTAAAACAATGAAAGAGGCGGTGTTTGAAAGTCGTTATAGATGGGAAAAGTCATTTCTCACTTTTTCAAAGTAAATTAAGATGGACGTTGGATCAAATAAAACGATGCGCATGTCAGATGCGTAGTGGCAGAGTTATTTTAGTCAGTATGATGTCTGTGTTTGCCCATCTTACGGGTTCTCTGTGTGCAAACAGGTGACTCACGTTGAGCCTTGGGAAAAGGGAAGTAGAAAGACCGCAGGCCAGACTGGAATGTGCGGAGGGGTAAGTGAGAAGTACGTGCCTTTTGTATTCCCCATCTTTTCCCTTATTTTCCCCCATCACTCCTAATCACATTCCCCGACGTTGTGTACAAGTTGTCCTTCATAAACAAAAGGCAGTATTAGTTGGTTGTGGTATTAGACAACATTTTGGGAGTTGTCAGAGAAAACCAGATGTTGTTATACAGACTCGGCTCAATGCCACACAGTAAATTTTGCAAATATGTCTTTGTCTTTTCTAGGTGCGAGGAGTTGGGACTGGTGGTATAGTGTCAACTGCTTTCTGTCTTCTATACAAACTGTTTACTCTCAAGCTGACCCGTAAACAGCTGATGGGTCTCATCACTCACACAGACTCCCCCTACATCAGAGCACTTGGCTTCATGTATATAAGGTAAGGTTCATTTGTGAGTGGAACTGTGGTTGCTTTTTAGGTGTTAATTGGTGTCACTTTGGCTAAAATCGCGATTATGTTTAAAAGCTACAGAACTATTGATTGCAAAAGCTGAATTTGGATTAATGGTGTATTATGTGATGTATTGTCACACAGGATTATATCAATTACAATACTAGATAAAACCTATTACTAATACAAATTGGAAATGACATGTAATGGCAGTGGCTTTCATAAATATTGTACAATGTTTGTAAGGTACCTGTAAATGATTATTATTACATAATCATACTTTATTAGAATGAGAAGCTTGAAGTATAATGGATATGTTGTGTTCTTTGTTTTGTTCAGATACACGCAGCCCCCAGCTGACTTGATAGAATGGTATGATGGTTTCCTGGATGATGAGGAGGTATGTCACCTCGGGTAATAATTTTATGTTTTTTTTCCCTTTTCATTAAATTCTTAGATTTGCAACACACAGTTAAGCTATTAGTCCCCCCCAATTGTGATGCTCATAGCTGATTTTCACCTTTGCCTTCATTTGGCTTAATTGTTCCCAGTATTGTCCTCTAAGCCTGAGTAGCCAGCTTACTTTCTCACTGCTGTGCTGGTGATGTTTATCAGGGTAAGTACCATATATGATGCTGAGTCAATTTAATAGTGCAGTTGTGATATTAAGGCATGCTTTCTTTTTATTTACATTTTTCTTTTTACAAGATTCATCAGGACTTGTTGCACAAAACTAAATTTTGAATCTGGTTATTGGAGCAATAAAGTTCAGATTCACATGTAAAGTTTCATATTGTATATGATTATAACTAGGGCTGGGGAAAAATATTTAATTGGTAAATTTGCCGATCATGTTATTTTCTAGTTTGAGAAAATGTTATGCATAAAGTCTAAGTATTTTGCATTTGCCAATACGTCATTTCAGGTTCCTGTAGTTAACTGAGTGCAAACCTTTACTCCCACATGAATCACAGAGACACAATAAGCAGCATAGCAGAGAGAGCCAGCAGAACAGCCACTCCTTGCCATGGACAGTTGTACAACTTTAGTCGTTTAGGATTGATTTGGATACAAGTAATTGACATGATCTGCAACAGCGCCACAACAGTATAGTGGTGAAAAGAGTTGATGTTTTTTTTTTTCAATGTGTTTGTATCAAGATTTTATTTAAAAGATTTTGAGATTTTTTTTCTTTTTTGGACATATTGCCCAGCCCTAATTATGACAAGTGTTTTTTTTTTCATTGTATTTTCTGCATTTGTAATTTAAGTATAATTTGATCCTAAGATGTGCAGCTAGGCCTCCTTTCATGTTATGTTGCATTTTATTTGAACTGATCATATGAAATCCTTCACAACTGGTTAATTCCCCTGTTTTTTTCTTTAGATGCCCAATGTGCAGCAGGTGAATTGGATATTGTATCTCAGCACTGTTGGTTTGTGTGTGTGAGTGCAAAGCAGCTGTTCTCCATGATAAAATGACTAATTAATCAACTGGTGTGCACTAAGTACCTGCTCCATTCTGTGCTTACACTGTGGGCATTTTTTTCTTCATAACCACATAAATATTAATTTTACTGAAGGGTGGCTTTGCTTTCTTTTGTAACTTTCGCATCATGACGATAAATCCTCAAATTTTTATACAGCTTTTTCCCTTCATTTCTCACCTATAAAAAGTGTTTTACGTTGCCGTTCTAAATGGACAATTGAGACAAAAATGTCGAATACATCTTTGATTATTCAAGCTCACTTGGTAAACACAGACTCCAGGAATTGCGAGGTGCAATAGATAAGGCCAACTTTTTGTGAGATGCATACTGTTTCCTCTATTTAGAATTAACAGATGCCAGGTACATGTAAATGATGAGAGATTAAGCTAGATGAACAGAGGTGAAGGTTCAGTACTTGGTCATCACAAATTGCTTTATAATTTGAGGAAACATTGCAAAAATGATCATTTTTAAATATCCATTGACTGTGGTGATTGAGCTTTTATGGCCTTTTTTATTTTAATTTGATTTCAGGAGCTTGACGTAAAAGCAGGAGGTGGCTGTGTCATGACCGTTGGAGAGATGCTGCGCTCCTTCCTGACCAAACTAGAGTGGTTCTCCACACTTTTCCCCCGTATCCCAGTGCCTGTGCAGAAGATCATTGACCAGCAGATAAAGGCTCGGCCTCGTAAGGTACCTCAGAAGGAAGCACAGGATGAAGAAGCTGCATTTGCAGAGTCAGGGAGGCAAGGGGAACGTCGTCGATCCAGGCAAGTCTTCAACTCATTCTCTTCTTCTTTAGAGATCTTGCTTCTTTAGATCCATCAGTGGATGATGAATGCACACTGGTGGTGTGACGTCTGCCCTCATGGCATGGTGCAAATATGAACAGCCACACAATGGCCCAGAGCGGGTGGGGGGAGGAATTCAGTAATAAGCCTTGGACAGGACAGTTTTCATAGATTTTTAATGTTTTATAAACTGGTGAGGTTGCTGAAAGCAACCATCAAACCACTACTGTATTTCGGTCCTGAGCAATATATATGAGAAGAACTATTATCTTGTAAATGTGCCATGATGTGGCACCGGTCTCAAAATAGAATGACATATTCATGATGAATCAGGTCGCAAAAACTCCTCTCTGTGCATCTTTGTTTCCAGTCATTAACTGTTTAGGGTGGATAAACTTCAGTAATACTAATGTTGGATAAGTTGAAGGATTCGTTATAATTATGAGGTTAATTAAAGAGATCAATTTGACCCAGACAGACATGCTTGCTTCAGACAGTGGTCACTGTTGGTGTTATTTTCTTACTTAATAAAAAAAAGTGAACGTCAGTGCCACTCTGGTCTCAAGTATCGCTCAACCAAGTACTTTAAAAAAAAGCTACATGGACCTAGCCCCTTTGTCTGGAACAGAACACTGATCCAGTTCCCCTACAGTTAGGCACACCTGACTATTAATGTTGACATGTACTCGAGGCAGACACCGGCCACGTCCACGGCAAGCAACATTTTTTCAGTCATGTAGACTCCACGTACATAGTGTCACACAATCGACTGTGATGGTAGGGGATGTGGGAAATTGTCCTGAGAAATTTAAGAAACTGGTACGGCATGAAACCTCAAACGTCTGTGCCGTTCCACCTGACTGGAGCCTTAAGGCTCTCCACTAGCTCCTGTTTGGAACTGGATTTGTATTGGACCACAAAAACTTTAATGTGGTGTTGTACATGTTCTATCTAGAGAAAATGCCCTACCCCTTTTAAAGCACTACAGTTATACTGCACAAATCAATATTATCATTGACTGAATTTTATGTCATGCCATGAGAGCTTCCTGACAGTAGTTAAAGATTTCATTTTCGTAGTTATGGTACGATAATTACAATACTGAATTAATCTAACTTCAAACCATAATGTTATAAGACATAGAGCAAAATGTATGAAAGTCATGTGGTTTTCCTGAAGTTACTTTAGACCATTTCCATGTATTGATGTCCCTCATTGTTCTACGCAAAAATGTTCCTCATCTGGCTTACGGTGCTCAGATGATATGCTGAGCCCCGGACTCAGCATATCAAACTGAGACAAACTGTGACTGAAGAACCTCAGTTCATACTAGACCATGGAGAAACCGTACCTTTGCAGTGTTTACAGTGAACTGTAACATAACTGAACATGCTACAGATATAGTGAAAACCTTTGCACTTACCTGAAGCTGCATCTACTGTGTCTCTTCAGGAGCCCACGGCGAACACCAAGCCCTCGAAGGTCTCCTAAACGTTCAAGGAGCAGGAGCCACCACCGCGAGAAGGAACGCCACGGCCCGAGCTTTGATCGCGAGTTGGAGAGAGAACGTGACCGCCAGAGGAAGGAGAGAGAGGGCAGGGACAGGGACAGAGGAGACCGGGGAGAGAGGGAGAGGCGGCGGTCTCGCAGCGCCGACAGGAACCAAGAGCGGCGCGAACGCAGACGGAGTCGCAGCGGCAGCCGGGACCGAAGGAACGAGCGAAGAGACAAAGAGAGGGACGGAGCAGACGACAGGAGCCGGAGGAAGGACAGGGACCACCACAAAGACAGGGGCACAGAGAGAGAGAGGTCCAGGGATAAAAAGAGCAGAGGAGAGACGGACGAGCGGAGGCATAAAGACGACAGGGAGAGGCACAGAGAGGAAAGGAAGGCCAAGCGGTCCAGCCGGAGTCGGAGCAGGGACAAGAGGTACAAAAGTGGAGGGGAAGAGAAAAGCAGGAAGCGGGAGCGAAGCCACAGCAGAGAGAGGGACAGAGACGGAGAACAGCGATCTCACAGACGTAGCCGTAGCAAAGAGCGGAGCCACCATCAGCGCGAGTCCAGTAATGACCATAGTAAACACAGTGAACGCAAACGGAGTCAGAGCACTGAGTAATTGTCTCTTTTGAGCAATGTTACTTCTACCCCAGATTATCTCCCTCTTTTCTACCCAGTTGTTTCTCCTGTCGTCTGTGCTAAAGGGTACATTAGCACAGCAGACATCTGGAATTGTTGTCTTTGGCAAAATGTAATGTTGCTTTTTTTTCTCCGTTGTTTTTTTCTGCCTTTGTCACTCCCCATTAGACCGTCATTAGTTTTCACTTTAAATTTGAGAAGTGGGGGAAAAAAATGGCAATTTTAATTTTCTATGTTTCTTTTGCCCCAGGAAGACAGGTGTCTGTACATAATGTTCCTCAGGTTGTCTACACACAAGTGGTCCGAGTTGAATTCTCTGCTGCACCAGTTAAAGTCTGTGCCGAAAACATGTCAACGTCCTTGCATAAGGAGTGGTTTACGAAGAAACTCTACATCAGTACAAATGACTCCATGTTCACTGAAGTACGACCAGTGTTTCCACGTGTAATCATCATGGTGCACTCTGTTCGTACAGCAGTTTGCATTATGTGGCGTTTGAGGACAGTACTTTAATGTAAGATGACGCAGAGCCACTCGGTCCACAAATGTGCCTCGACAGCCTCCGAATGTTTGAATCATCTGAAGGGCGGTCTGCAAAGGGTGATTTGTACCACACACACCGAGACCTGCTTGTGCCGTGTTTGGATTATTGCTCTGTTGCATTTTGTTTTCTAATAAAAATACTTTTATGATCAAATTCGTTATCTCTCATGAGTGTACGGATGTTATACCAATACACTTGGAGGGGGGTGGTAACTGTACATTTACAAGAAGTCAATGAGACAAAGTTTGCGAAACAGATATTTTTATTAAAATGACTGAAAAAAATATCCATATTAAATACAAACAGAAGCTGCAAAAAGTAAACTTTGGACATGTGAAACATTCACTGATATATTATTGCCTTTTAAGGTGACTACATTTAATTTACAGAAGTTAATAAAAAAAATATATATAAAAAAAAGTCAAAACCCCAGATATACAATATATTGCTTCAACTAATGGTAGGCAAATTGAACCTGAATGGTTTGTACCCGAGTATAAAACGTGTCTTAAGTCCATATGACATGAGCAGACTATCACTTCTATCGCAGCGTTATTAAATAATGCGAATGCCCTTTAATTTCCACAGACTAGACTGTACTATGAGCAACATGCAATGCAACAAAGGCCTTGTTTATATTCATCTAAGAGAAGTGCAGATGTTAGCGGAGTTAATGCCATTTCCCATGTTCCAGACCTGAAGTTATTGTGTAATGAGCGAGGAAAACTTTATCACTGGTCAAGAAACACTGACAAAACAAAAAGATCACATTGTATTCAGGAAACGTGTGGTCCTCTTGAGTTGGGGGTGGTGGGGGGGCGGGGGGTGGTGGTTTTCCTCTTCTACATTGCATTTTGCAGTTGTGTTATTGAGGCGCACACGGGTGATGACTCTGGTCCTGGAACACTGTCCTCGGAGGTGCTGGCGGACACTGTTATGCAGTAGTTCTTGTTTGGCATCAGGTGGTCGTTGGTGAGTATCATGTGTTCTCCGTACACTGTTATGGCGTCGGCTGTGGCGGCGCTTTCCTGATTCTTAACCACCAGGTTGTAAAAGGAAGCGCCGTTTACTTGAGTCCACTCAACGTCCAACACCGGTCCCTGTGGGGTGACCGTCAGTACGGGCGTGGAGAGGTCATCTGTTGGAGATAAGGGAGACGCATCTGAGTTGTTTCTCAGCAGGTAGAGCCATTATTATCTACCCCCACTC
>JAPTHA010000010.1:8588788-8614510 GCA_029814585.1 Gymnapogon annona
GGATGGATGGATGGATGGATGGATGGATGGATGGATGGATGGATGGATGGATGGATGGATGGATGGATGGATAAAATTTTAATGCATTCTTCTCACTTTTATTTAACACTTAAACACCAGAAGCATTTTTCAGTGACTGGTCCAAAAGTTCTTTCTCTACATTTAACCTTTCTGAATAGAGTGTCATGAATGGAAAGAAGGGAGAAGCTTGAATGCATGGGATTGAAGGGGAACATAGGACATTTATTAATTTAAACAAACACACAACAACTAAGCCACATGGAGAATCTCAGAACCAAAATTGTGAATATACACCTTAACACAAAGATAAAGACGACCAAACTCTAGAAACAAACACCATGAATACAAGTTTGACCAAGTTTGACCTAAACTAATGAACATCTGAATAACACAAACAAGAGAAGAACTCAAAGAGGGGGCAATGGCGAACCAGAGTCCAGATGAGAGTCCATTGGAATCATAAAAAGTCCAGGTTGAAGACATCTATGAGGCCACACTGCTGGCTGGGCAACCAGCTCTTAAATAGCTGAGTAATCAGCCACACAGTGTTGCCAACTCCCCAGTAAGGAAAGTAGCTATTGGCTGTCCTAAAAGTCGCTAGAAGTCGCTAGATGACATCATCACCTAATTTGCATAATTTACCATTTGCATGTAATTGTAATGGACGCTGTAGGAGAGAGGAATAACGTCATGGGAGAAGCAAAAAGTGATTAAAAAACCGCCCTAAATATGTTTAGAACTACAAATGAACTTTCTTCTGTTGATTCTTGTTTTGTTTTGTTTTTTATTTTGCCTTTGAATAGCCTTCTCTTGGATCACCATACATGTGCGAACACGATTAATTATTTATTAACGCAAATTAATCACTTGAGCCGTGACCCAGGGCGGGAGCAGCGGCATATTTGCGCACGCACAATTCATTTGAAGTCTGAACGCAGAGTGGTGTGGGTCTCCTCCTTTCTGCTCTGACTGCAGCAGGGAGTACTGCGTGAGACCAACCGCTTGTGAGTGCTTTGGGACAGAGGAGGGGCTCACGGGAGCACCCGCTGCTCGTTGAGGACAGCAACTGCAGAACGAGACGTCCTGTCATGTCAGAGTCTCCAGAGCACCAGAAAAAGTTGCTAGATTTGTCGGTAGTTACTTTTGACAAAAAAAAAGTCACCAAGAGGCTTTGAAAAGTCGGCAGATGTAGTGAGAAAGTGGCCAAGTTGGCAACACTGCAGCCACAGCCGAGCAGCATGGTCCGGATGTAGGAGATGATAATCAGTTCATGCCCCTTGAGGGAGAGGGTGTGGCCCAGACACAGCATGGGCTGGCCATGACATGGAGCTATACATGCATTTTGCTTTTTTCACTGAAAAAATGTCCCTATGTTTAACGTAGTGACCATGTGGGGCTATAGTTATACACTCAGAGTAAAAGTTAAGATTGTTGTATCAGAACTTAGAAAACTGAAACTTCATTAACGTCATTAACTGGATACAAAAACAGGCGTCTGCACCCACTGTCATTTGTCAAAGTCTTTATTAGTGGATCAATGCCACAGAAGATGATGGTGTTTCCAGGTTCACTATAAAAGCCTCCGATCATCCAAAGATGGCCATAGCGGATGATATCGAATAGTTAAGAAACTGCAGTTTCCCTGAATTATTTCCAAAGTATCCAAAGTTCAGGTCATTAAAGTTAGATCATCTTCTCAACTTCATGGTGTAATTTTCAATGTTTGTTCTGTTTATTCTGGTTTACACAGTATTGATTTGTAATATTTGTAATATAATCATAATACATATAGAAAATATTTTATGTCAGTGATCATTGTACAATGAAATTTGACCTAAAGTTCATGTTGTCTATGTTACATGACACTGGTCTGCAAGTAAAAAGTCACCAGAATAAAAGCAGTGACTCTTTACCAAGAGTGAATCACTAATAAAAAAAACACCATTATGTACATTAAAAACACCAAATAACAAGCACTTTAGTCATTTGTTTTCCAACTCGTGGTGACTTGTCCAGGGTTCCTTCGCCCTTGAGTATCTAGGATAGGCTCCAGTGACACCCCCCGACCCCCGACCCTGCAAAAGAATAAAGCAGTTCTGAAAATATTATATTTAAATATTTAAATATATATTTAATATTATTATCAAACATAAAACCATCCGATATTTAGCTAATTGAATATGTGAGGCAAATAATTTCTAAAAAAAAAAATTAAAACATAGACCAGTGTAAATCTTTGAAAGTTATGCTGATGTGGTCTGATTTTCGCCGTGTTTGTTAGAAAGACGTTCGTACTCACACACTGTGGATCTCTTACTCTTTAAGTTAAATAGTTGTTTTATTATGAATTCTATAATTGAATGAGGTCTGTCATTTGAATGGTCTCCTCAAAAAAGATGTAGGATTTTGTGATTTTCATTCCAGACTCTAAAGAGGGCCACTGCTGAGGAGCCTTTGAGCAAAATGGTTGACCTGAGTGTAGTGGATGTTGCGTGACTCAGTGGGCGTTCACTGAGAAAGAAACAGAAACATGAAGCTTTCCCGAAATGGAAAACATGAGACGTGCTCTGTGGAAGATAAGCTCCTGAATAGATATGATAAACTTTTAACCCTCGAAGACCTAAACATGCGACGGCGTTCAAAAGCATCCACTGATCGAAAATACCAGATAACTTCTGAGCCACAAATAGAAAAAATCTGTCAGGTAAAATGTAATCTCTCAACTTATTTTTTTACGTGGCATCAGATACGATCTATAGTTGACATTCAGGAGCTCTGTAGTGAATGTGGAAACATCATCGTCACTTGCGACATTGATTAAATAATCCAACACATGTCTGCGAGCCTGCAAAGGATAAGGCAGATTCAGAAAATGAGTGAGAGTGAGTGAATGAAACACATATAGTTTGGTCAGTTGTAATGGTCTGAGATGGTTGGTTTATGTTTGTTTGTTTTGTTTTTACACTCAATCAGTGACATATTTTGCTGATGAAATCACTTTTGCTTCAGTTTTCTGTTTTAATGTAATAACTCTGTGAATTTCGACATGATCGGTAACTTGAATAGAGGAAAACACTTGACTTTCACTGAAAATGGATCAATGAGGATAAATCGAACCAAATCACTGATTCTCCAGTAAAACCATGATGATGATGATGAATTCTTTTGTTTTTTCCCCTTCTGGGGTTGTCATAGTGAATCCAATTCGCATAATTGATTTGGCAGGAGTTTTTACGTCGGATGCCCTTCCTGACACAACCCACTGGGTGATCATCCCAGGAATCAAACCCAGTTCCCCTATGCACCAGCCCGGTGCCTTACCAACTGAGCTATAGTAAAATCATGTAGTTTGACAATAACAGCGACTGTAGATGGTTGTTATTGCGTTCGGTTAGTCATTATGTTGTTGAAACAGACACTTTTTTTCTGTTTTATTAGTTTTGTATATACTCTTTATGTACATCTACAAGGTCACTGAATAGAACACATGAAATTTCAGCAATTCATTCAACAATGCAGAGGATAAATAAATAATAGTAATAGTATATAATAATGTTGTAGCATAATAGTAATTAAATATAATAATAGTAATAATATAATAGTATGTATAATTGTATATAATAGCCCTGGCAGGATAGCTCAATTGGCAAGGCACCGGGCTAGTGCATAGGGGACCTGGGTTCAATTCCTGGGGTGAGCACACAGTGAGTTGTATCAGGAAGGGCATCTGATGTAAGAATTCCTGCCAAATCACATATGCAAATTGAATTCAGGACCCCGGAAGGTAACAAGCCAAAAGAAATCATCGTCGTCATAATAATAATAATAATGATAAATAACAGGATAAATAGTAATCAATTAAATACAGGGGAATATTAATTTAGGAGTCACTACAAAAATAGATCTAGAGCTTTAGGCTTAACATCTAACTGTCAAATGAAGTATATTTCAGGGCATTTTGTCTTTTTTAGAGATGTGTGGTGTGATGGGATATCTGGGGAGATGACATGCAATAAGGAACTTGGCCCAGGAGTAGGGTCCGGGTTCGTGCTGTGGGGTCTTTGGTGATGTGGTAGACACAGTGCCAGGTGGAACTTTCTCCCAGGGTCACAGGTGTAATAGAAGAAATGTGTATAAAGCCAAGATGAATCTGTTTGACTTCAAGTAAAGTGAAACGTCTTCATATTTCTGTGTTTGGCATGTGGCTATAATCCCTGTCTTTCAAAAAAAAAAAAAAAAAGTGGATGAAAAAAATAGGTGACGTGAATATGATGAAAATCCTCCTGGTCCGAGATGAAAACAGGGAAACAAATTTCCAATCTTTCAACAAAAGAATACTCCGATTACACACTGTCGGGAAAATGTTCTCACGTCATAGCAGGGTTTTTTTTTTTCCTCATATGTGAAGTTAAAAAGGATTTTTAGATATATATATATATTTTGGTGTCTAATATTCAAAGGGTGGGAATCTACAGTATTTTTGTCTTTTAAAAAAAAACACCATCGGGGAAGCTCTACATGGGATATTATTTAAAAGACGCATTAACACTGATGGAAAATAAAGCCAGTTTACTTTTTTTTTAACGAAGAATATGACTCTATTCCAAATCCTTTACTTTTGATTTTTTGTCAGAGCTAAAGCTGAAAATCACCAATCTTTCCCTGGACTGTTAGATCGTTCGTGTTGCTTACATACACATGCTAGTCCTGCTGATGGCCTACAGGTACAGAACACTGAGAACCTCACCTGTCCCTGGAACAAATAGGGGGACAGTTCAGGAATGTTGTATGGACACATCTCTTTTCCTGATACCGCCTTAGAACAACAGGGAAACCAGATATCACACAACAAAAACTGGACCCGGCCCAGCACCGGCAGGAACACGGCCACGAGCCATCCAACAGAAACTCAGTAAGAAGACCCAGTGTCGCCAGCACCCACAGGCCAGCAGGACGGGCACAAGAGGCGTCAGATGAGCTGATTAGCTAAAAGGACAAAAGTTGATACTCATTCAAACTAAAGCCATGAAGGGGATTTTCCTGAAATTTAATATTTCCAATATGACCTACTTTTAATTCGATTTACCATTATCTGCTTCTCCCTGTGGCTGCTCTTGTGTATTGGAAAAAGATGGATGCACGTAGAGTGAATAAACATCAAACAGGAAACAAAGAATTTGGTGACAGAGATGTCCTGACAGGAAAAAAAAGTTATATTTATTGCTGTGTCTGTTGAGGGGGTCATACGGCCTACTTGCCCCATTTCTATTTACACAATAGGATCCATTTTTGTGCGGACAATGTACAATATATGCCTTAAACGAGCAGGTGATAAATCTTTTATTACAAATCTCATATAAGAAAATCACATGATAGTCAATCTGCTGATGTTTTCATTACATTCTTAGACTCTGTGTTTTACTCGTTTCTGTGGACAGCTGGAATTCCATATGCTTCTCACTTTAAACACATGTAGAGTAGATTAGATTCCTTTATTGGTCCCACTCAGGCAAATTTTTTGGAAATTTCCCAGAGTGGGGGGCGGGGAAGAAAAGAAAAAAAAAAGTATAGATTCATTTCAATCATGTTTACCTGTGGGGTAATGATTTCAGTAAATACAACAGTTAAGTATTTCTTCTCCGTGTTCCCTTTTTGTTCATGACAGTGACAAAAAAATATTTTTTATAACAAAATTCTGCGTAATGTAATCGAACAAAATAAACTGAACTTGTGAATTATGAACTATGAGATTGAAATATGAGAACTGCCATCACCAATTACATTATATTACAAGTTCCAATGGAGTCTTGGGCTGGTTCTAGTAAAGTTTTAAATATAGCTTATGTGTGATTAAACCTTCCCTTCTATCTTTTCATCATGAAATATATATACAGAAAGGTACAAAAGTAATAACTTATATATGCCCATGGTAATTAAATGAGATGTCTCCTCTCCCAGTGTTGGGACTCAAGCTGTTGAGTTCTACACTGCGTGGTGTTTCCTGCCCCCCAGTGGGGATACGGTGTAAAGCTTCTTCTGGAGTTGCGCTTTCGCCAGGTCAGCTGACAGGCTCTTCGCCATGCGGTCAGTGGTCTTCTTCATGTAACGGGCCACCTCAATAGCCCGGTCTAAAGTCCGGTTTAAGTCTTCTTCCTGATAAACAGCAAAAAAACCCATCTCCAATTAGAGCACGTCAACTTTTCAAAGCAGCCGTTGTGGCTTTTTCTTGAGATAAGTGCAAATGTTAGAGTGCTCATCTTCATACCTGTAAAAGCGCTAGATTCAGTGGCAGCTTCTTTCCCCGAGCCATCAGACTATTGAACTCAACTTGATTTTTCTGTGCAATATTTACACTGTTTACAGTTCTGTATACATTCATGTGCAATATTTGTACTGTTTACAGTACTGTTTATATTTATGTGCAATATTACACTGTCTATATTATTTATACTTCTCGTTTATATTCATCATATGATTGTCTGTGTGTATATTACATGTATATATCTAGATATGATGTGACATTTGCACTGCAGCCACTCATGGCTTTGGAGACTTTTGTATTTTTTATTTATGCTGTGTTTGTCAGATGCTAAACAACGACATTTCGTTGCCAGACCCATTGTGTGGGTCTGTGCAATGACAATAAAGGAAGTCTAAGTCTAAGTCTATTCATGTTAATAATACATACATGACAGCTCGGCACGTCTCACCTTACTTCCTCTGCGTCTGCCTGTCCTGCTACTGGGTTTTGAAGGCACACACACTGGGGACAGTGTCCGCTGGAAGTACACGTTGCTGGGCAGGAGTGCGGTGTCTGATTGGATGAAGCGTCTACAGTGATGGTATTGAAGTGGAGGCTCCTTGATTTTGTAGCTGTTTGTTGAGGACAGATTTGGAGAAACATAAGTTTGACCTGGAGACATGCCATCTAATGACGCTATCGCAGTCAACTACTGACAGATATCAGATGTGTTAATGCAGGTGACGGGTGCTGTTACCTTGCGGGCAGACTGCTGGAGGAGCCATAACTGACCTGCAGGAGGGGCTTCTGCAGACTTGGTGGGGAGAGTTGAGACCATCTGTCCTTGGTGTTAAAACTCCCCATCAAGGCTACAGACAAAGAACAAACAAAAAAACTAAACAAAAAAACACCACAGCATGAATATTAAGACTCAGTTGCATACGCATAGACTGCTATCTGAGTGCTTGGCCAGAGCTCACCAAATCTACTGTGACCCCACCCAACCCCATCATGGGCTGTTCTCCCTGCTGGTGTCGGGCAGAAAGTTTCGCCGCATCCGCTGTAAAACTGCTAGATTCAGTGACAGCTTCTTCCCTGAGCCATCAGACTACTCAACTGTACTAGACTTTACGTGCAATATTTATACTGTTTACAGTACTCTTTACATTTATGTGCAATATTTACACTGTTTGCAGTACTGTTTACATTGATGAGCAATATTACACTGTCCTTATTTATATTGACTTTTGTATTTTTTTGTATTTAAGCTGTGTTTGTCGGCTGCCAAACAACATTTCATTGCCAGACCCACTGTGTGTGTCTGTGCAATGACAATAAAGGAAGTCCTAGTCTAAGTCTAAGTCCATGCTGTGTTTCCTGCCGATAACTCGTCTCATGCTTATGGCATGAAACTAATTTGTCACTGATCAGAAGAACACAAACCTATCTGTAGAAATTCCATGCATGCGAATACAAGTCACTTACTCTGTGATCTCTGCTTGGTATGAACGTTTAAACTGGAGCTGGTCAGACCTGAGGCTTTCATTGGGATGTTTCCATTTGACTCTGAATGAGAATGACATACATTTTGTCCCAATATTAATAAAATATCCTGAAAAATCAACTGGGGTATGTAGCAGTCCACATGGTGTATGTATGATATAATGGCTCTCACCTCTGTTGGATTGTACCATCCTCTGCACTTTATTCTCAATGTCTGGTCCAGACAGCACCGTGTTGCTGCCTCTTCTGCCTCCTGCAGGTGAAGTGTGGAACTGCAGCATTGACTCCGAACCTGCTGTGTCTCCACTGTCTGTTCCTGAAGAGCAAATGAGACAAAATATGATGTGTGATAGGATGAATTGTGTAAAAAGATTAAAAAACACATGCTTCTTTTAAAAAACATTTGATCATACATGGAAGTGGGGTACCTCTGCTCTTACTGGGGTCCATATCTGATGAGATCCAGTCTTCTATCTTCACCTGACTGGAGCTCATATTCTGTTTGATACTTGATGGCTTCAAAACACTGCGTTTCAATAATTACAGATACAATGTTTTATGGACAGCCGGGGCATTAAATGATTTTTATGGCTTGTTTCAAATAATTATAATTATATAACACTTTAAAACCCATAAACAGTGAGCATTTTTGGACCTGTGAGCAAGTTTTATAGAAGCGTTCATGTGCAGTTTTTAAGGTTGAATATACAGTATATTAACAACTTTATAGCTCGGTCAATACCAATACATCATTTTCCACAAGATCATGTACAGTATGTTTGTAGCATTGCTGTCCTATGAGAACCATTTATATCTAAAAAGGTAAGTTTTATAACCTTGAACTGACAAATGCACTGAATCTTTCCCTTTATCATTAACATACAGAATCAGTACATTTGGTACACATACATGTTTTCACTGGATGTGCTTGTACATACAGGACATAGAACAAGAATGAAAAGTCATCGGAATCTGTCTAAAGCTGTCATACAAATGTAGTCCAGTAAAAACCACATTGGTAGGGTGGAATTACAATATAAACTACAAGGCAAATTATAGAAACACTTATAACTGGACTTCACCAGGATCCACTCCAGACCTGTTAGATGCTGGTCTTTTGGGCCTTGTTTTAGACCTGCGGTCCTGACGTTCGTGTCTGTACTTTGAGGTGAGGTAGTCCATCTTCTGTGTGAGGTGAGGCAGCTGGACTAAGCCATCTTCCAGGTCCTTCTTTAGTCTCGACACCTCCGACTGTAAAGCCAGGATGGCCTCACTGGACACAGACACAAATGTTTATTTACAATATACTAGTTAAAAACAACCCAGGCCATTCAAAAAACTGAAAAAGTCCCTTCTCAATGTTTCTTTTTTCCCCGGCTGGGTTTTTTTTTTAGTTTTTCCTTGCCTGGGTGGGGGTTCACACCAGGGGATGTCGTCAAATACTGTCATCTGAAGCCCTTTGAGACTTTTTGCGTGAGTAAAGGCTATATAAATAAACTTGACTTGACACTGACCTATTACAAGTGCATGAATATAGTTGGCTTCCTCTTTCTGCTGCATCCATAGTGGTGCTCAGTATGGGTTCAGATGAGTGGTGATGGAGCTGAGCTGGCAGGTGGGGGTCAGCTCCTGTTGCATCAGAGGCCTTTGTGTCATTCGTTATTCTAGTACCTTCCATCTATAATGAAATGAAAGGTTTTTACTTTTTTCTCACCTTGCAGCCGGAGTGATGGCTCCTTGGTGGTGCTCTCCACCCACAGCTCAACTGCGGGTGATTGAATGGTAGGATTGGAGTCAGCCCACTGCTGCCTGGCTGAATGAATGGTTGTCTGAAGATTGGAGCCAGAACCCTCGCTCTCTGAGCTACTTAACCCCTCATTCTGGGACTGAGGGCTGTAGGCAAAGAAATAAAGCCTGGGTTATTGAACCAGTAAACCTGTTATGGTTCAATACAGCAGAAAGGTTAGTAGAGAATAAAAATGCAACAAGTACAATCAAGTGCAGTATAACTTATTGAAATAATCATTCTGTACAGTTTCGTACCTTTCAGTGAATAGGTTTGGCTCTAATGATCCAGAGGCTGATTGATTCAAATAAGAGCTTCCAAATCCACTGTCTGTCTCTGGGCTCAAAATCCTCTGTAAACCAGGACACACATCATTTATCAAAAGGTATAATTATATGTGTTTTGTACCACTGTGACTTATTAACAAAGGCTGGTAAAAACTATGGAGACAAAACAACTGCAGTGATGGCAGCAGTGTTGTTATTATGTCTTATCTCCAGGATGGTCATGCACATTGATGTCAAGTAACTCACTTTATTTTATTCAGAGTCTTCTGCATAATTGTGCGTAATCGTCGTGCGGATCCTAGAGGTATGTTTGGCTGGCGTAGTGGAGGTTTTGCACTGTTTGGGTACTTTCTAGTTGTTGTCAGTAAATCAGCAGCACAAACGCAAATATCAGCATCAACCATCAAACATGCTGACTGACCTGTGATGCAAGCGAGGTCTTGAGACGAGGCTCTGACACACTTTGAAGGTGTTGGTCCAGGTCTGTGGCTGCATCAGTGGAACAAGAGACCTCCACCGCCAGACTCACACAGTCACCCTGATCACATTCAGCTTCTGGGTTCAGGACGCTATCCTGACTCGTACAGCTGGAGCAACATTCACAATAAAACAATAATAATACAGATTTACAGGCTGTAAGTGAAAAGTTTTCTGGAGATGCATCCGTATGGAGTGGTATTTAAAATGGCAAATTACAAAGTGGAGAACATCATGAAGGTTGACTCTGTACACTGTATTACTGCTGCACTGTGCACATGAAACTTGCTTCTATTTTTTTTATTGGGGGGGGTTGCTGTGAAAAAGAACAAAAAAAGTCACTTCCATGATGAAGGTTGGCCCTATTTGTGAGTAAATACACATATCAAATATAGCAAATACACATACACTTATATTCTATATGCCTATTTAATCCATCCCGCGTATTTATACGTATTTCACACCTAACTTATATCGACCTCATTTGCGCTGTACGTACTGTATTTATTTATCTGTTATATATAGCACTTCTGCTATTTGCACTTCTGATTAGGTGCTAAACTGCATTTCACTGCCCTGTACTTGTACTGAGTAATGACAATAAAGTTGAATCTAATCTAATCTATTCTAAACATCATACTGTGACAGCATGAATGACAATAACAACAACAAAAAGCACTGCAAATTACGTTATGGGTTGTTTTATCATTTACTCCCACTCCACTGACCTCTCAGGAGTCCACTGCCGTTGTCCTGAGGATGACCTGGTTCCACTCAGGTATGCGAGGATGTCACTGTGACCAAACTCTTCTGACAGCACGGAAGACCCTTCTTCTTCATTTTCTTTTTCATCCTCTGCGGTCGGTGTTAGCAGCTGCTCTAGAGAACCCAGTGAGCTCCTGAAGAACGGCAAACAACAAAACCAACACGCATAGGCTCAAAACACTCTGTACCCTCTGCATGGAGGAACCTAACACCAACAATATACCTGAAACACTATATGCCCACAGGAAGGCTTAGAACGTGAGCACACACACACACACACACACACACACACACGCAAGTCAAGCTTAAAAGCATCCCTGGCAGGACACAATAGACACACGCACAACATGAATGTATTATATCAATGTATCTCAGCAGAGGTCTTTTTAATATTTTTTTACAGAATAGGAGGACATTCATCATTAAAATTCTGATGATGGCGATTAAAAACCCAAATATTATATTATCTGTGTGAAGTTAAAGGAAAATTATGGCGTACAAATTTTTTTTAAAAAGCAAGATTTTAGCATTAAAATTTATAGTTAAAGTACCTTGTGTTGGAGGTGATATTTTCCAGTGATGAGCCGGTGTTTATCAGGTCACTGCTTAGTTTTGATCCCACATCTGTGTGGCTTTCAGTCTCTTCTTCTTCTTTTTCTTCTTCCATTTTATAACCCACAGTGGAAAAAAGAGAACTCCGCACCTGAAACATAAGATCCGGTTGGATAATATGCTGCTGGTTTTCTCTTACACTGTTTCTCACACGCTCATCATCTTTTAATCACTAATGAAGTGCGCGGGGTGTGGATCAAAGAAGAGTTCAGCTTTGTGCCATAAGGCAGGATGTGTTTACACAAAAATGTCTATTTTGCCAAATCTGACTAATTTACAGGAATCACACAGTGTAGATATAGTAGCTCAGACTAACGGGAGTAATTGCTGTGTTTTAGGGCAGTTGATTGTCAACGTACATGCTCTAAAAATACACATTTTGTCCAGAGAGTGGCGCTACAGGAACAGTTCTTGGCTGATTTACATATTCACATAACAGAGATGAACCCAAAGGAAGATTATTGACATTAGAGAAAGGACTGTATTGTGTTGTAAAAGTAGTTATTTCTCAGTAATTCATCAAATTTTATAATCCCAAAACTTTACATCTTTGCCGTCCATTGAGATATCTGTAAAAAAAAACTATTTATGAGCTTTATACGTGTTTTCCTGTGAACACAAGAGGACACCGAAAGAGTTCCATCAGTTTTACATGTTCTCAGCGTTTAAAGTTCAGCCTTTGGTTTTAAATTTAATTTTACATTTTTTTACATTTTTTTTATTTTAAATTTAAATTTTACATTTGCCCTTGTGTTATCACAAGTATCCAACAAAACAAGTTAACTCATTTAAAGATATGCAAGTTTAGCATGAACATCACAATGAGGTGTAGTGGTTCATCAAGGAAAGAAAGGAAAAATATTTTTAAAAAAGTAAGATTAGAGAAAAACTGAAAGAGTAATGAAGTAAAATGCCCAAATAAATAAATGTAAAAAAAAAAACAATATGGTTGCTACATCTTGTAGCATGAGACGAGTTGAAGAGTGGAGCGTTAAAGGTTAAAAGTTGAGATCAACTCGCTCTATTAACAACATAAGAAAACAAAACAAAAGGTGAGGAGGGGGTGAGTTTGTTACCTCATGCAGACAGATTGGAGGTGAAGGTGTGGGCATGCAGAGTGGACTGGGCTTCTCGGGGGAGTGGCAGAGGAGTGGTGTGGGTGAGGTGTGTGGCGGGGAGATCTGCTCACACACATGCTTGTCTATCATCTCCTTTATGTCCTCCAGGTGCATCCCTATCCTGAATATGTCTCCTTCAACCAGCCTACACACGAGTCATGACACACACACACACACACACACACAATGACTGGGATCCCAAATGTCCCACTGGAATTTGACATATAATGCATTAGAGAGGGGTCTAACCTGTCTGGGTCAAAGGTGCCAGTGTTCCTGCACAGGCCAATGTAATTCTGCATCTCCAAAGCTCTATGCTCCTCTTTCTTACTCATGTATTTTCTCTCCAGCTGGTCCTGGGCCTCCATTATACTCCTTAACATCTGACAATCAACGCATTTAGGAAAAGTGCTTGAAATTATTCTATGTCTCCAACAAATACATTTTTTCTCTTATTCTACACATTATATAGTATACTAACTACTGCATTTTTTTTCCTTACCGTTTGCTGTTCTTCTGTGTTTATTGACATGTTTATTACATTTAATTTGAAGTCTTCCACCTGAATAGAAATGAAGCATTAAATAGATATATGTGTATATGTCTATGTGTAGATACGCAATGTAACATTTGTATTGTATAACAACACAGTGATACTGTTAGCTAATATTAAAACTCACACTTTGCATAAACTGGCTGATGAGGTTTTTCATCTCCGTGGTCATCTGCTCTCCATCGCTAGGACCAATTTCAGGTTCACTGGAGGGAACAATGTTCACCTCTGTCATGTTGCTCTGGTTGGGTATTTGCATCTTTTCACCATTGTTCTCTGAAAAAATAGCAAGAATGGATGCACGTACACAAAATGTAGATAGCGCTCATCTAATATCTACGATTTGAGTTTCACCTTTCTAAATGCACCTACGTCTCATACTTTGAGACTGATTAACATGGTAAGTCGTTAAATAAATAATGGTCCTCTTTACTTAAGAGCTCCAAAAGTGAGGTAAAGATGTCCGTGTAACTCGAATGGTGCAATGTGATACGAAATGTCTCTATGGAAACCAGTTGCACTTCACTGGTAATATGCAGGTAGTGAAGCAAAGTGTCGACCTGTCATATCAGATGTCAGACAGACAGAGACGTACCTGATGCGGGAATGTGAGGAGCTGACAATCCAAGATGGCCTCCCTCCACTAAGTTGCCCTGATCATCTAAGGACTCAAAATACATCATGGGGTCAGAGGAGGCCGGAGTCTGTGAGAAGAGATGACAAGAATTGTGATTTGTGATGAGAATACCAGCGCTCTAACTAGAAAGAAAGGAGAAGAAAAGTAGAAACTTACATTTATTCCAAGTCTCATTTGATCTATGAGATTCTCTGCTTCGGCATATTTAGTCAGTAGTTTATCATACTCAGCCTGAGTAAACAAGGGGCATCAGATAAAAATCACACGCTTAATTATACAAAATGCAACCCAAAAAAAAAGTAATCAATGCACTTATGAGAAGTGTCCTGAGTGTCTCCACCTGCAGGTGCTCCACTAGTTCAGGCGAGGTCTGCTTGTCCTGCTCTTTGAAGACGTAGGGTCTCTCCGGAGCCTGCACTGAGTCCTCCAGGACTCTGCTGATCAGATCTAACATTCCTGGAGAAGACTGGGCTCTGTGTATGGTAGTGGGGCTCTGCTGTATAGGCTTGGGTGCTCCACTGGGAGCTTTGGGGATTTTTACTTTTGGGGCAACTTTGGAGAAGTCAGGTAGTGGGTAGTGGACCTGACCCTGTCCATACTTCATTTCGGTGAAGGACCTGGTGCGCAAAAACGGGACTTTTGGATCTTCAACTTCCTCTTTGTTATTTTCCATCATTACAGCATCGACAGTACTGTTAGGGCCACTCTCCTGGTTTGGGGATGTGCATGAAGAGTTTGATATGATGCTATTATGAGGAGTGGTGGTGATATTATGAGATTTCTCATCTCCTTCTTTCACTGAACTTAAATTTACAGATGCAGAGCCAGTCTTTTCGTCACTTCTCTCCAAGTAATGACTCAGATTATTCTCAGAGTTGCATGTGGGGCTCTCTGTGAGTTCACTGGTGTTTTCTACGCTCTTCTGTACAGGAGCCCAGCTAAAAACAGTGTCATCCACACTCTCCAGCAGGGAAACTTCTGGCAAGGTCTCCGCCTCGATCAGCCTACCGGAACGCAGCAACTCCTCCTTGGACAAGTGTCGCAGCAACAAGTGATTTGTGTCTGTTTGTTGATTTGGATGAGTGTGACCACTGTTTAATGGAGAAGTTTCATTTGCCTTAGGTACATCGGAGAAATTGTCCTGTTTAGAGATGGCATCTTCTTGCAAATAAGTCTCCGGCTTCTGAGCATTACACTCAGCAGAAACTAACAGTCCAATGATATCGTCTCCATCTGGGGTGGTATATTCAGCTAACTCGGGAACATCAGGACTTCCATCAGGACCCACGTTTCCCTCAGAATAAGCTGTCTGGTTAAAATAAAGGTTTCCGAGCTCGCCATCATAGGGTAGTTCCTCCTGATCCTCATCACTGGTGTTTTGGCCCGGGTCTTCATAGACGTGGTTGAGGGGTGGAACCTCCTGCATGGTGTTTGGTCTCTGGGCAGGCACGTGCATTATGTTGCTGCTAGTCTTATTTTCTACCACCCTCTCACTCTGACTGCTGACCATACTGGACTCTGAAGAGGTGTCGTCAAAGTCAGGCAACTCTGCATCGTCTGGAAAATAAATAACTACGGTAACGCAAATGCTTGTACAGAATCCTTTATGTTTACCTGTGATATAATTTCACATAAGAAGTGCATGTGTTTAGGGTAGTTTCAGTCAAAGTTTGCTTTTCCCTCGAGACATTTTTTCCTGTCTTGAATTCTAGGCATCCTGTGCAAATCATGATGAAGTAAAAAAATAATAATAAAAAAATTAACAGACAAAAACTTGTGACTCCAGGACTTACCTGTGAATTTCCCACTGGCCTCTGATGCTGCAGATTCCACGCGAGAGAGATGCAACGCTACAGAGTTCTCCAGGTCACTGAACTGCAGACTTTCATCCTCACTTAATTCAACGATGATGCTCTGCTCAATAGACTTTTCCCACAGCACAGTGGGCTTGCCCTCTCCCTGAGTATCCTCATCTGATTCCTCTGGTTCTCCCTCCATAGACACTGAAAAGGAAAAGTTAGTGGTCAACTTTATGGCAGGGGGTAAAAAAAAAAAAAAAAAAAGGATGGGTCACCTGTTCATCACTAAGCAACACAGCATGTGAGCTGACAACACTGGATCAAAATGTGCTAAGCCTTCAATTATTTAACAATCTGCATATTGTGTGGGCGGTGGTTTACCTGACAGTGGGAGGCCTGTGAGTAGGACTGACGTGCAGTGTTGCGTGTAGGCCTACGAGTCTTGTGATAATAAAAGTCACTAATTCTTGACTCGGACAATATTAACCCCATTCATTCACTTTCAGCCTCGTGTTATACAAGAGGTAAAACTTACTCTTTCTGAGCTCGTCCCTCAGCAGCGAGACCAAAATGTCAGTCGGTCCGATGCATAAGCTTCTCGCCGGGCAGCCTAAGAAGTACCTATGAGTCTCGTTTTCTGTCTTGACATATGGTTTCTTGGACTGGTTTTGTGTCTGTAGCATCATTAATAATGTACTGGTCAACGCTGTGCGTCTGGATTGTAGCGACTGGTTGCTTAGTAACGGAGACGAAGCCTTCCCAAATCTACAACCGTCCTCAAACTACAGTCCAGGACAATAACCTCAGATAAATAGACTGTAAAGTGTGTAATTTAATGTTTTTTTTTTGTTTTTGGTGAACTGCTATTGAATGTAAAATACTCACGTTGAGAATAACATTATTTGGGACAGGTTTTAACCGTGCCCTGACAGCGGAGTTCAACTGAAAACGTCACACGTCTATTCTATTCAAATCCATTGGTCCAATGACACATGTCGGGGGCGTGGTTATCTTTGAATGGCACGCTCCTATTGGCTGTTTGGGGAAAACACATAACGCTAGTCAGGGCTTTTCTTTTACATTTCCATCGAAGTTAAATCGAAGTTTGTCTATAGTTAAAGGATGTTATATGTTTAGGCTGGGTATAATCTGTTTTTCCCCCTAGAGGCAGGAACCGGTTGTTTATTTTTTAAATACAGTAAGGTTTTTTATTTTTGTGAAAACAAAGAAAAGAAGACAAGTCACCATTGTTCGAACTGGATCAACTAACGTAAGTTTAGCAGCTAACAAGCTAATTAGCAAGTGTTTGGCTCACTGCTACTGTAACCAGAGAAGGATCGATTCACACACCACTGCATTCCGTTACGCTTTTGACATCGGCGTTATATCAATCTATCTTATCTAATTTATAAAGTTTTTCTCAATCAACGAAGCGACGATCTGTGCACAACGTGACAGTCAGAACGTCTCCGTGCTTCTATAGTCATCCACTGTCACTGTTTACGACTGTGAAGTATATTTTGATGAATCAAATGATCACTGATTTTAAAAATACCAAATTCATATAGTTCAAACTTTTTTTGTTTGTTTTTTTTTTAAGAAAGACGCCTACTTTATGCATTATCAAAGCCTAACACAGTCTCTTAAAGGACCCGGTAATCTATGTCAATATCTGATCATCTTTAACGCTAAACTTTATCTACCTTATTATCTAAAGCCACTGTTTGTGTAGGAAACTAAATTAGATGCAGGTATGAAGTGTCAGCGACGCACATGCATATACAGTAAGTACATATACTGTCCACCAAATGCAAATGTTGCATAGCTGTCTTTTATTTTATTATAATTGATGAAGGATATGTATAGACTTAGACTTAGACTTGGACTTCCTTTATTGTCATTACACAGACACACACAATGGATCTGGTAACGAAATGTCATAGAATTGGCAGCTGATAACCCAAAATAAATATGGAAACTAGAAAAGTGCACAGTTGCTGAAATGATTCCAAAGCCATGAGTGGCTGCAGTGTAGATGTGACAACACACACAGTCAATAGAAATAAGAATAAATAAGGTGGTCAACGTAACAATGTCCAAGTATGTCCAAGTTACCATTAATAGGTGCGTTAAACATTTGTAAAAGTCTGTAAAAGTCGAACCAGTAAGAGACTACAAATGCTTTTCTCACTTATTTTCATTGTGAAGTAAGTGGGAAATATTCCTGCTCACTATATTTCTCCTCACAGGCTTTCCAGATTTCCTGTTCCTGTGTGGAAGAATTACCGGTCAGTATCCATATACTAATTTCATCTTTTTCTTCCTCTTGTTTTGGCCCAGGCTTTTGCTTACTCATGGGATGGTGTTGACTGCTGTTTCCAAATTTAGATTTTGCCGTCAGAGGTTGTAGTAATTTTAGTGCATCAATGGGCTGCGAGCACAAAGAAAATAGATTGCATTCACTCTGTTTTCTATGAAATCATGCCCTGTTTGTGACTCAGGAAGTATGTGATTACCCTCTTTGAAGTGGTTGCAATAAACAACCTGTTACTTCTTTTAATCTGACTTGACTTGTGATTCTCTTCTCCTCGCTGCATATGCACTTGTTCTTGCACACTGCAACTTTGTGAGACTTGTGAGGCAGGACTCCTTGAAACGCACCCGTTTGGCATACATTAGTGGAAAAATCTACATGACAACTGGCACACATCAATTATTGGCTTTTGAAATGTGCAGCAACAAGTGGTAGAAATGCTCCAAAAGCCACAGGCTTTGATCAGATGTACTATGATTTAACATTCATGTTTTAGCAGGAAAAACAGGTTTAGTGAAAAATATGTTGCACGTTTTGTTCCCATGACATGAATTTTACATGAATTGCAGGATTGCAGCACTTAACGTGTACACATGTGTTTAGGATTAGTTAGAATTAAAGTCAGTTACCATCTCAATAGACCAGTTTAAAAGTTAGTAATGTCCTAAGTGTACAAAAACTCCACAACACACTATGGAACTACTGCATTTTAAAAATTCACTTCATATTTCTTCCTTCTCAGGGTGTCATTCATTTTTACATTTAATAGTGATGAGCAAAGATGAATTTAGATTAGATACATCTTTAATAGTCCCACACGGGGGAATTTCATATTACAGCAGCACACACAAGACAAGACACACACAAGAGATTTGTTTTTTATTGGTAATAAATGCATCAATTTATGGCCTCGATCTTGCTTGATGTTATTTAATGCACAAAAAACTTTGCAAGAGACTGGCTTGTTCCATTTCTTAATTTCTGTGCGTGGGTGCAGGGAAGGGGAAAATGGACTAAAAATGAAGGACAAGTGGGGCGGGTCTGTTATGACCTCATGGAGAGATGAGGTAATGGCTAGGCCTGGTTTGTATTTGCTGCTATCTTATATGCTGTATGTAACTTGCTTATCGCTGTCCTTTCCTTTGGTGGAAGTTGCATACAGACAGTCCAGGCTCTTGCAGTGGTGTCTGAATAGTTTTGCTCTCTTTTTAAAATTTTTTTCTTCCTTGAATAAATTGTTACAGCAGTGTCTTTGGCCTGCTTGTTTTCCGGGTGTGTTAATTTACATTTGCTTGCTATGGAGATTTTCCAGCAATCTCTTTTTTTTTGTCGTTTATACCCTGATGTATTCACAGCTTGCTCACCTTGCCATTAAGGACGCACATGCAGATCCCCAAGCCCAAAGTGACTCACCGTCTTAGATAGACAGCTTGCCTGACCCCATCTATTCATTCCCGCCCTATTCTCTCGCTTCCTGCCTGGCCCACTTGCATACGCTGCTGTTTGGTTGGTGTTGCCATGGCACTGCGTTGCCAGAAAAGAGGCTTCACACACAGCATCTTGTGTTCTCTTCACAGAGGGCCGGTGACGAGATATTGAGAGGCAGTGACGCAAAACAGGCAGTATATGAAAGCAGCCTGTGGACTGACGCTCAGGAATCTGCAGCTCTGTTTTTAACACCCATGTGGTTCTTTGCCTTTGCCAACGTTCAGCACTGGGACAGTGACAGTCTTCACCATATCCGGTGACTCTGTTTGATCTTTCTTTTGTCCAAATCTACTGGACTAGGTTTTTTTTTTTTTTTTTTTTTTGCTGTCTCTTATTTTCAAACGCAACCATTTTTTTGGGAACGAAACTTGGTTTTTCCCTCATATTATGCACTTCAATGGATACCGGTGGCTCACTAGTTAGTACGCGAGCAGAGGACCAGTCCCTTCATGTCCGCTACAGGTAGGAAACTTTAAACTTTCGAGTATGCTGTAGTTTTTAGTTTTGAAAGGGATGAAAAGACACCGATTGGATAGTTTCTAACAAAGGGGGACAAAACTCCTGAAACTTTTAACTTTACATTTGTTTGAGTTTGAATGGAAATAGCAGAATGTGTTTGCACGGCTTTTGACAGTTCACTTGGGTTTGGAGATCTGAGAAAGAACTTGCATCATCAGTCGACAATTCAAGAGTTAGCAGTTTAGTGTGTAGATCAAGGGGTGCTTTGTGTGATTTCATTGAACAAAGGTGGTTGAGTTTCTTTAAAAGACAAAACCGGGCATCAACCAGCTGTCCCTACTTACCCAGGTTAAAGAGCTGCAGCAGATGCAACTTGCCAATGACAAAAACCTGCTTCAGCCACCTTCAATATTTAACAAGCCCTGAAATATTCAGGAACATGCTCTTTGTTTATCGCCACATGTGTGTCCACCTTGTTTGTATAGTGCAGGTGTCCACTTGATGGCAGATGTCTATTTTTCTCTGTGTCCTGTTATATCATCAACATGAATGAACAGGTTTCGTTATATTACTACACACCCTGGCTGATATGCCAATAAAGCTACTTAGTGCTCACTCTTAAATCTGTCTGCTGCGCACTCCAGCGGTAATCTCAGGTGACCAGGTCAGAAGAGTGAGCTTCAAAAGAAACAAAAGCCGATTACGTACAATACCGCAGATTCAGCAGTTTCCTGCCTATCTTGCACTTGAGATTAATACTGTGACAGCGACGAAAGCTTTACCATGTGCGGTGCCAATATTTCTCTGACGTCAAAGGAGCAATGGATTTGATGTCAGAAGCAAAGACGCAAATCCCAGTTTTGCGAATAAAACAAAGATTGTTAATTTACGTGTAGACTTCTAAGTTGTGTCTGAGGAAACCTCTCCATGCTTCAACGAAAGAGAAAATCCCGCAGCCTGGAGATGCCTGTCAGATATTCAGTGTGCTCCTGCTGTCCTTGTTGTAATGCAGGAAAAACCAGCAGGTAGGCTAGTATTTGCCACAACTTCTGCGTTGGCATAACTATCTTGTTAACTCGCTAGTAAACAAAACATGTGCTCTGCTAATGTAAGGCCTAAAACTACTCATTAGGTTGCATGAGCTTTACGGGGATATTTAGGACACCATGTTTGTCTTTGTTCTTAAAGTATAACCTAGATGAATGATGAAGCAAGCTGCATTGTTTGGAGTTTTGATCTAATCTTAGTTGGGCGCCATAGTCTGTTGGACAGTTTAGTTTTGTTTTTTTTCCAAGCAGCCCAGATTAGAGCAGTCGTGTTTCTGTTTCAGACAAAGCTTTGGGTGGGCGCAGGAGGAAAGCTATGGGGTAAACAAACCAAATAGTCTCTGTGTGAGCTGATATTGCTACGTCATTAAAATGGGCTTGTGTCCTAAAAACGCAAAACTTGGTGAAAAACTAAGGTGCTTGGCAGAAAAGTTACCCTTCTCTTAAAGTCATCTATAGGGAATAAATCTTGAGGCATATGGGGACAATTATAGGTATTTATCGATGATCTCATACTATGGTCTGGAAGCAAGTGTAATGCTACCCTTGGAGATAGCATCATTTAATTAAACAAACAAGATGGAATAGTTTAGAAGCCACTCATAACTAAAGAAAAGATCAAGTATGATGCAAGGTATATCTAATGTATACTCACGTTATGGTTAATGTCACTGCACACCTGTTTCACACTGAGACAATCATTAGAATAATTAATGTGACACTAATGAAAAAGAATACTGTAAACTGACGCGTTGAGGGGTTTTGCCCTTACTTTGCTGAATTTAACCCAGTATACCATTTTACTTTGTATGACTTTTCTAAAGGATGTGAGACCTCCCACATCAAACAAACCCATCTCGGACCCATTGTTCTCTGCGGGTGGAAGGAAGTAGCGAAACAACATTCCCTGTTGAACGTTTCTGCTTAGAAAGAGGTTTTGTTCAACGCCGAGTTGAGTCGCTTTAGTCGGTCTGTAGGTTTCGAGCCAAAGACGGTCTGCTGTTCTCGGCCACTTTGGGATTGTTTTTGAGTTGACTCGAAATGTAATGTTGTTTTTCAATTGCAAGCCAGATCGCAGGGGGGGCGGAGCTTTGTTTGACCTTTGAATCTTGTGTCTGTTGTAGGATGGAGGTGTCCTGCCTGGAGTTGGCACTGGAAGGAGAGCGGCTCTGTAAGGTGGGTGACTACAGAGCCGGCGTCTCCTTCTTTGAAGCTGCCATCCAGGTGGGTACAGAGGACCTGCAGGTGCTCAGTGCCATCTACAGCCAGCTGGGAAATGCCTACTTCCACCTGCATGACTACGCCAAGGCCCTGGAGTTCCACCGGCATGACCTCACCCTGACCAGGTTAGAAAATACTCCTAGGAAAACACCAGAACCCAGCTTACACCGAGAACACACAATTAAGTGGATGTAACTCACATAATGAGGCTCCCATAGGACAATCGGGGACCTGCTTGGAGAAGCCAAAGCCAGCGGAAACCTGGGTAACACGTTGAAGGTGCTGGGGCGTTTTGATGAGGCTGTCGTTTGCTGCCAACGGCACTTGGACATTGCAAGGGACATGAACGATAAGGTGAGGCAGACATGTATTCAGCAACATACAGATGCATACTGTCTATGTTGTACAACAGGGGTGTCAAACTCACTTCAGTCCAGGGGCCACATTGAGGCACATTTAGACTTAGACTTAGACTTAGTTTATTGTCATTAGACACACACAATGAATCTGGTATCGAAATGTCAGCTGATAACACAAATAAATATGGAAAATAGAAAAGTGCACAGTTGATGTAGCCGAGAGTAACTGCAGTGCAAACATGACAACACACACAGTCAATATAAATAATACAAATTAATTTGATGTGAAGCGGGCCGAACCAGTAGAATAGTATAGTAGTTTTAAAGTAGAAAAAAACCCAGTAAAATTACATGATGAAAATGTTTACATCTAAAAACCATCCTTGAAAGCAAAGGGAATACACACTATCAAATGAAAAAGTATAATTTTAACAATATTCTGCTTCCGTTGATCATTTTCCCACGTGCATTATAGCTGACAGATCACAGTGGAGCTACAAATACACAAAACATTGTTGAAATTGTGCTTAACTTGTCTTAAGTCATCTCAGGTTGTTTGTATTTTGTTCCGGTTTTCCATATTTTTTGTTAAATTATACTTTGTTTTACTGTAAGTACATGTAAACCCTTAGAGTTGTGGGTATTTATAGGTTATTGTGGGATGTATTTTACTGTTCTGACCCACCTGAGATTAAATTGGTCTGAATATGGAACCTGAACTAATGTTATTATTAATACCTTCAATGTCACTTTAACATTTCACTAATTCATCCCAAGGGCCAGACTGGACCCTTGGGCGGGCCGGATTTGGCCCCCGGCCCACATGTTTGACACCTGTGTTGTACAAGAATTCAATTGACGTATATCTGTCTACTCTGATTTCTACTCTTTGGATTTAGCTGCTGTAATCTGAAATTTCCCCGGGTGGGACAATAAAGGAATCTAAACTAAACTAATACGCAAAATTTGAAGAATATGTGGTAAGTTTAGCTGTGTCTGTCTTTCCCTTTTGTCAGGTGGGCCAGGCGAGAGCGTTGTATAACTTTGGGAATGTGTACCATGCCAAAGGCAAAAGTATCTGTTGGAGTGGAGCTGAGCCTGGAGATTTCCCAGAGGAGGTCATGATGGCTCTGAGGAAGGCAGCGGAGTACTACGAGTAAGTCCCTGAGTGTGGGTTTTTACACTATTAAATGTAATGAATGCATCATGTTATATGTTGTATTATTAATTGGATTCTGTTTGGATTGTTAGGGCCAACTTAGCCATAGTTAAGGAACTGGGGGATCGGGCGGCCCAAGGTCGAACATGTGGAAACCTCGGAAATACACACTACTTGTTGGGAAACTTTCGCAAAGCGGTGTCCTCCCACGAACAGGTGTGGTTTAACGCTAAAACCCCAAGGTTTATCAAAGCAGTCACCATTCACAGCGATTGTAACAAGAGAAATGTTTTTCAGCGTTTGCTCATCGCTAAGGAGTTTGGGGATCGGTCGGCTGAGAGGCGGGCGTACTGCAACCTGGGGAACGCCTACATCTTTTTGGGGGAATTCGAAGTGGCAGCTGAGCATTATAAGTAAGCTATGTCTTATCAGACCGTCAAATGTCAGATATTCTACTAACATCGTGCTTTGTCAAGTCCATGTACATTATAACTCAGATTTCAAGAATAAAATTTCAACAGACAAGAATTAGAGAGTTGATAGAAAAGTAGTGTCGTTCATTTGTTGAATTTTCTGTATAAGGTTTATGATGTAACGGTGAAGCTGTGGTCTACTCTGTGTTTTGAACCGGTGATTCTGTGTGTGTGTTAGACGGACTCTGCAGCTGGCGAGGCAGCTGAAGGATCGGGCTGTGGAGGCTCAGGCCTGTTACAGTCTAGGAAACACATACACACTTCTGCAGGACTATGAGAGAGCGATAGACTATCACCTCAAACACCTCATCATAGCCCAGGATCTCAATGACAGGTAAACAGCAACACGAACCCAGTACAGGCCAGACAAATGCATTGTGCTGTGTTTGCACATGGCTTTGATGTGTGTGTGTGTTCTGTTGCAGGATCGGGGAGGGCCGCGCCTGTTGGAGTCTGGGAAATGCACACACTGCACTCGGGAACCACGACCAGGCCATGCACTTTGCAGAGAAACACTTGGAAATCTGCAGAGAGGTTTGTAAATGATATGTTTCAGATTAACAGATGGTGTCTCTTTATTTAAAAAAAAATAAAAAGACTTAATTCAGTCTCAACGTTGTGTGTTTTCATCCTCAGACCGGAGACAGAAGCGGGGAACTGACAGCTCGTATGAACGTGTCTGATCTCCAAACGGTCCTGGGTCTCAGCTACAGCACCAATAACTCCACTCTTTCAGACAGTAAGGACGTCGACTACAGTCTTCACGGTAATAGTTATAGTATGATACGCTTTTAGGAATGACTTATTGATGTGAAGGGATGTTTTAAGAATGTCCATTTTGTAATGATGTTTGCGTTGAAGGAGCGAGACCTCGGATGAGCAGGAGACACAGCATGGAAAACCTGGAACTGATGAAGCTAACCCCAGATAAAATGAATGTAAGTGCCACTCTTCTTCTCTGCGATTTTACAGTTCCTTTGTCCGTCGTTCCCCTCCCGTCCTGTGATAACAAGCTGCTGTTTTTTGTTTATTCAAGGGCCAGAAGTGGAACAGCGACATCCTGACCAAACAGTCCAAGCCGTCTCTAGCGAAGAGCTCGTCAAAGTTGTTCTTTGTCAGCCGTCTCCGTGGGAAAAAGTACAAGTTTGGTAACTCCAGTAAAGTCCTCCAAGACACCAGCAACACCCTGGACTCCAGCCATACCACCCCCGCACAGGGATCACAGAAGGTAACTTCACATGATAACGACTGATAGATATGGAAGTTGGCATAAAGGTCCAAGTGAAAATACTGATGTGCAGTATTTTCACTTATCTATAGTACTGTAGACAATGTTACTTTGTCCATCTTATTTATTTTGATTATTTATTATTTATATTGACTGTGAGTGTAGCCATATTTGCA
>JAPTHA010000010.1:8731611-8745307 GCA_029814585.1 Gymnapogon annona
CCATTTCAGGTGACTACCTCTTGAAGCTCATCCAGAGAATGCAGAGTGTGCAAAAAAGTGATCAGAGCAAAGGGTGGCCATTTGGAAGAAACTAGAATATAAAACATGTTTTCAGTTATTTCACCTTTTTTTTTGTTAATTACGTAATTCCATGTGTTCATTTATAGTTTTGATGCCTTCAGTGAGAACTCGGGAAAATTTACAGTTTACAGCAGCGTAATAGATTACACACATGCACACACACTGCATGTGTTGTGTATGTCTGACTACTGTTTGTGAAAGTCAGTCTAAATGTAGTTATATCTGAGCTTATCCCCCTGTTTTTTTTTTGTTTTTTTTATCCATTAAGTGAGGAATTGCTTTATTGAGAAAATGGAAAGCCGCAACAAAACGACACGTTTTTCTGTTGCAACTGTTAGAATCATTTTGAACAATTTCAGTGTGGTGGTCAGTTTACAAATACAAAAACGTGCAAAAGCATCCATCATATCACAAAAAACTATAAACAAAATTGTTTGAGCACTGGGGGACCAACTGCAATCTGCAGATCATAAATTTAGCTTAAGGGCTGTTTAAAACAGCTGCGCCTATGCTTCATAATCTTGGACCCAGAGTAGACACTGAGGAAGTTTGTCTTTTGATACTGAATAAATGGATAAAGGCAGAAAAAAAAAATTGACATACACAATTTAAAATAGACTCGTCCAGGGCCTTCACCACCTTCACCCATAGACTCCAGCACCACCCACGACCCCAGTGAGGATAACGTGGGTTCAGAAGATAAATAGCCGAATGAATGAAATAAAAGACATATATGTATTGTCTTTAGGTGCCACTCAGGTGTGTCGTGTACATGGAGATGGCCACTGCTGGTTGAATTTGACTCTCTGATGCAGGTGTCATTCAGGTTCAAAGAACAGGATCCATGAAAGAAGACGGGAGGGCAGTGTGTGGAGGCGAGGCTCCGTTTGTTGACCTGGACTTTCCCTCTGACAACAGAGCCCTGTTCTCTGATGGCTCCACCCCCATTGCTCGACTGCGTGGAGAGATCACCTGGCGACGCCCACAGGTGTGGGAAATGCAGCAGAAATTTCCCCTGTTTTTCCTCTGTCAGCCTTGAAATGTTTGTGTAGTGTTGCTGAGATTGTGTCAAATGTTTATATGGGGAATTTCTTGGCCCATTGTATTCAATCAGACACGGATATGTTTAATGTACTTCCCTGTTTTACATTGACGAGATTAATCAGGTAGAATTTCTGGTTAAACCCACTCTAACAAAATACTCAAATCATTATTATGAGTTCTACAATTGTCATGTCATCTTTCTAGTTTCCTCATTTGTACAAATACATATGACAGCATTTGTTCAGTCGGGTGAAGAGAATTAGGTTTTGTGCAGAAATTTCTGTTCACTTTCTTTGAGTCTCAGCTGAACTGTATTTTGATTTCTCGCCTGCAGGAGATCTGCCAGTCACCATCTCTTTTCCCCGAAAACATCAACCTGGGTTATGCTAAACAAGGATTATTAGGAGACTGCTGGTTTCTTTGTGCATGTACCGTCTTACTTAAGAACAGACATTTACTAAACAAGGTAGAGTCATCTTTAACTTCTATTTAACCATTGTATCTAATGTATGAAACTTTATTAGAGGCAGTAAAGACCCACTGATAAAACCCCTCTGACTTGACTTTGTCTTTAATCCTGTGTAGGTGATTCCTCCAGACCAGCCTCAGTGGGGTGACAGCAGGTTCAGGGGGTCCTTTCAGTTTTGCTTTTGGCAGCAGGGACATTGGACCAATGTGACCATTGATGATTGCCTTCCTTGTATTAATTCCGCTCTGTGCTTCTCACACTGTCACTCTCCCACTGCCTTTTGGGTTGCTCTGTTGGAGAAAGCCTATGCTAAGTGAGTAGACTGAAATTCCATATCCACCATTGACAAAAAAAAAAATCCTAATCGTGTTTTCCATAGCCCCAAACTACTATGAGTTTCAGTGTGTTTTTCTTCTTCAAAGCCAAAGCTAATGGATGTTTTTGCATATTACTGTCCACACCATCTCCTTTAGGCTTCATGGGTCTTATGAGAAACTGTGGGCAGGGCAGGTATCTGAGGCCCTTGTCGACTTAACCGGTGGCCTGGCTGAGCGCTGGAGCCTGGGGGTCTTTGGGTCAGAGGAGGAGCAGAAAACAGAGCTGGATAGTGACCAGGTCAGGGGGAAAAGGCTGGACCTGAACCTGCTGGACTCAGTGAAAGACCACTGCACACTCAGCTGCTCCACTCACAGCGGTCCAGGAGGTCAGGAAGGTGCTGCACTTCAAAACAGATGGTTTTTGTGTATGTGTTCAGTCGCCTGATTAGGATTTTCCTGTTGTAGGTGCCAGTGAACTCGGTCAGTACCATGCTTTGAATGTCATGGAGTGGCTGAATGTGAGCAAGGTGTCGGGGGCCAAAGTAAGGCTGCTCAGGATCAGAAACCCCTGGGGAAGATGCTTTTGGGGAGGGGACTGGACTGGGAGGTAAGCACCTGGGTCTATCTGTGCTGAAATGTAATATAATGAAGAAGGCGAGGTCTAGTCTAGGTCTGGTCGGCAGTGACATTGTGACATAACACAAGTTTCTCTGTCTGTGTATAAGATTTAAACTTTTGCAACTTGTATCTCACGTTTGCAGTGGAGCAGGTTGGACTTCTGTTGATCCTGTATGTGCTATGGACTTAAAGGCGAGAATTGCAGAAGGTGAATTTTGGTTTGACGAGACTGAATTCATGTCCCAGTTTGATGATGTCACAGTCGGCTACCCAATCACTGAGGATGGGCATCTGAAGAGCATTTATACTGGTAACTGTCATATTGCATTGGAGAGAGATTTAAGCTCAGTATTTCAGTGTGACCTGCCCTCTACCTGTTTTTTCCTGATTTGACTGCTCTCCTGTTTGACAGGAAACGCGTTGAGTCACACACATCAGCTGTCTGGCCGCTGGATAAAAGGACACTCTGCTGGCGGTTGCCGAAACAACGGCAGCTATGGCAGCAACCCAAAGTTCTGGCTCAAAGTGTTTGAAAGAGGAGAGGTGCTGGTATCGCTGCTGCAGCATAGAAAGTGGAGGAGCACGGAAAAACACGCACAAACGCCACTAGAAGACGGCAACGTCACAAAGCACCAGCACTACCAGGCGATCGCTCTGCACATGTGGAAGGTTTGTGCCATGACTCATACTATATAGTAAGCATTCGTGTACATGGGACAAATGGTCCTTAAAAATATTTAGATTAGATATACCTTTTTTAGTCCCACTCATGGAAATTTCAGATTTACATTTACACTGTATTCCTACACACACTGTCACCAGGTGGAGAAGAAGCGTTTTAATCTGAGCCGAATGTTAAACAAACCCCTGTATGCTTCAACTCACTGCCATGCCTATGAGAGAGAGGTGATTCTTCACAAAGAGCTGGAGCCTGGATACTATCTGCTGATTCCCAGCACCTACCAGCAAGGAGCTGAGGCCCACTTTCTCATCAGGGTCTTTTCTTCTTCTTCTACATCGCTCAGGTAAGGACGAGAACAAGTGGAAACGCTAAATTCCATCAGACCAAACTCCACGATTAAAACTGGGTGTCTGCGGGTCCTTTAAAAAGTCTTAAATCTGTTTGTCCAAAATTAAGGCCTTAATTATCCTAAAATAATGGCAGTTAATCCTTAAATCCGCTTTTCAAAGGTCTTATAATAACACAAACACAATAAACAAAATTGCAATATGTTTTCTTACATTGTACAGTGAAATCTTTGTAAAGAATCTGGCAAATTTGTAATTACTGCCCTGCATTACAACACAACGGAGTGGAACCAACAGCAATCGTTCGGTTCTGGGGGAGGGGGCTGCATGCAGTTTTTCATATTTGTTTGAAAGATTGTCAGATCTTTCAAATTGTTCCAAGTTGCTGATGTTCTTCCTACAAAGTTGGCATCTTGACGTTTGTTGTTTTTCAGCAGTTCCATTAAAATATATGGCTAAAACGATTTGCAATGCGGTCACAGTGTTTGCTATCTCACCGATGAAAGGTCTTAAATTTGATTAAACTGGCCTTAAAAATGGTCTTAAAAAGTCTTAAATTAAACTTCCTTAAACCTGCAGATACCCTGTAAAATGACCACAACTCTAATGGGTACTTAAAAATTCTGTTATCCAATAAGCTTCATTTTAGGTCTTAAAATGCCGTAAGAACTATATTGACAGTAGTTGTGTATGAATATGTTGTTTTGTTGAAGCCTGATATAAATAACCAGCTTTAATCTTATTGAGCCTTGTACAAAAACACTCCAATTTGGGGTGAAAAGCCATTGGAGTGAAACAGGAAGTCAAAGAAAGGCAAAAAGCAGCACATAAGCATCACACCTGAGACATCACTGATGTCCAGCCCCAGTCCCGTGAGATGTGAAAAGAGTCTTAAACTGCATTTGCAATGGTCTTAAAAGAACTTAAACAAAACCTGGTGATTGTTCGTGTCTTTTTAATATCATCATTCAACATTAAGAAATGAGTGATTCTGTCCTATCACAAGAATCAAGAAATATTGACACGTGCTGGTCTTGAAAACGACTCTAAAAGTAAAAGCTCTCAAAAGCATCACTTTTTGTTTCAACCCATTATGATATTTTTTTTCACTCAAGATAAATGAAACCCTACTGGTGTCATCCTCAGTGTCCTGAAAAGCCCAGCACCTTCACTGCCAACAACAACAGACGGAGATTGGGAGACCAGTTACTTCCGGGGATCCTGGGTAGAGGGAAGTACGGCAGGAGGAAGCAGGAACTTCCTGTCTCACTGGCAGAACCCCTGCTTCCCCTTTTCTGTATGCGATGACCATGCAGGGACGTCAGGCGTTAAGGTCAGGATTACCCTACGGCAGAACCGCCCTGAGAGGGACCTCCATCCTATCGGCTTCCACATCTATAAGGTCAGTCGAACACTGGGGGCATGTGTCATGAAGAGGTGCCAGTGGGAGAGGGCGATGCGTCACGTGTTGACTATGACACTTCACATTTCTGTCATTCTTATGCAGATGATTGACTGTGACTGAATGAATCCAGCGCAGGAGAGGCATAAATGACAGCACACAATTAAATGAATGTTAAGCATTGATATTTTCATATTGTGCAGCAGTAGGTGGTCCCAGGTTTACAAGTGGTAGTGTTGTAGGTGGATCAACCATGATTTAGTTCATCAGTCAGACCTGGTTGAGCAGCAAAGATTAGATTAGTTTGATGATGAGTCCTTTCGGCTTTTCCCTTCCGGGGTCGCCACTGTGAATCCAATTCACATATTTGATTTGGCAGGAGTTTTTACGTCAGATTCTGTTTCTGACACAACCCTTGTATTTATCCGGGCTTTAGACTGTCACAAGGCACACGACCCCTTGTGGCTACAAGTAGGCAGTAGTGTGAAGGGTCTTGTCCGAAGAACCATACATATACATGGGCACACTGGACGTTCATCCCAGCAATCGAACCTGGTTCCTCTATGCACCAGCCCGATGCCTTACCAACTGAGCTATCCAGCCACTTAGATTAGATTAGATACCTTTATTTGTCCCACTCGGGGAAATTTCAGTTTACAGCAGCATAATAGATTACACACATTACACATACAAGAGTTTGAGAAAAACAAAGAAGATAAAGCTGAATTAGAGATACAGTTGTCAAAAACAGGCATCTTTTGTTACAGTGATCTGTTTTACACTTTACGTGGCATAGATGCCTTGGATTATGTTATTTGTCTGGCCACCAAAGAAAATATCCATGTAGAATGCTATTGAAACCTAGCTACTCAACTTTGAGCATTGTCATTTATATTATTATCTTTAAATATTATATCCAGGCCTTGGAGGGAGTAACTGAGCTGGCACCTCCAAAAGACGAGGATCTTGCAGCGAGTTGCATCCCTCACTGCTACACGCAGGATGTGAGTCTAGAATGCAGTCTCCCTCCTGGATCTTACACCATCGTGCCCTCCACTTACCAGCCTGACTGCACAGGCAGTTTCACCCTCAGCCTGGCTCGCAGAGTACACCGGTTAGTCCTGTTTATTGTTCTTAGTGGACTATTTATTAGTATTATTAGCGCACACAGGTGTCACTGTAACTGTAGCTTTGTTGTAATAATAATCAAACTGTAATGGTTGTGTGTCTTTCAGGAAGGTGGTGAACAGTCAGGAGAGACTTGGCAGAGCAATTCAAGAGGTTGGTTAAGGTTGTTTGAGTGCATATGACACATGAGTTAGGTTACATCTAGCTTGCTTTTCCCAGGAAATATTCATATTGTGAATCAACGTTGTGTAAGTTTTGTTCCATGTTTTGGACAAATCAATAGAAGTTTTAAACATTTGTGCTAGGCCTGTGGCATATGACAAATATAATGTCCTTTCTGATAATGACACATTCATGACGATTGGCAGATTCAGTCAATTGTGTCAACTGTCTGCGGCGTGTGCTGAATCTTGTAGACCTGTAGATCTGTACTGGGTTGAAGAGCGCAAAGTGTCATCCAACTGCTGAGCAAAAAGGCTAATAAAGTGTGCAATGTACAACACAAGGAACTAAACAATAGCTTGTAATGTACACATTTTTCGACACGTGGCATAATCCATACATATATGTATTAAATCACACAACCATCATACTGCTAAAAATGTATTTACAGAATAATAAAAGCTTGTATTTAGTATCTGGGACACAGTGCAGCTGCCTGAGCACAAGTCTCTCCCTCCTTATGGGTAAAAAGAGCAAAGTTAGTTTTAGCACTATGTTTGTAGTCAGAAGATGGCAGCATTCAATAATCCCTCTGTCTCGCTTTGTTTCTTTGGGCGGCAGGTCTCTCACATCTCTGTGATGCGGAGCTAGCTCTCTGGAACTGTTGCTGCTCCACTGACGTGGGCTCACCTCCCTGTGCCTCTTGGCCCACGATGAAAGAACCATGTCTGCCATCCACGCTCGCCATGGAGGCTGTGTGTGTGCATGGATTTGTATGAATGTGTACCATGAGTGGCTGAGAAGGCAGGCAGAGACTTAGTGGGAATGTGTGTGTCGGTACTCCGAGAAACCCCTTTATCCTCAAGCGCTGAGGCTCAGGGCTGATGGGCAGCCACACACTCATCGGCGATTAGGACATCAGAGGTTGTCGGTGGGCTGGGCTGCTAATGAAGTATGACGGGACTGGCTGGTGTAAACAAACAGCCGCCATTGAAGAAGGCCGCCGGTGCTCTTGCTCATTCACTCACTGGTGCGCCTGCCGGCCCAGAACAAAGAGCCCTCTCATGAAGGTCCTCACAGAGGCACAGGGGGCAAGGGGCGAGGGGATGGTCTCAAACAGCAGAACCAACCAAACCACACCATAACGTGCCATACCATGCCAGAGCTTTCCTCCCATCCGTCATCCCCCAACACTTCTAATGTAACTTGCATTGTTTAAATCAATACAGATACTGTTTTCCTCTCATTACTTATTACTATTACTATATAATTCTTTAGCGGCTGGATAGCTCAGTTGGTAAGGCACCAGGCTGCTGCATAGGGGACCTAGGATCAATTCCTGGGATGAGCGTCCAGTGTGGGTCCTTGGGCAAGACCCTTCACACTGCTGTCCACAACTGTAGCCTCATTGTCTAATTGTTCCGGTCCCAAGCCTGGATAAATACAAGGGTTGTGTCGGGAAGGGCATCCGACCTAAAAACTCTTGCCAAATCAAATATGCGAATTGGATTTGCTGTGGTGACCCCGGAAGGGAAAAAGCCGAAAAAACTCATCTTTGCCATATAATTATTTATTATTACTATATTTACTATTTCCCCGAGTGGGACTAATAAAGGACTCACTTATCTTATGTCCAAACCCTCTACTCATTCTCACGAACCCAAAAGTCAGACCGGACCCATAGACAACCCACTGTCTGACTCCATCAAGTTCCTTTTTGTTCCCTCAGACTCGGTCCACAGTTATGCCTGGACCTGACCCGAAGGACACTTTGAAGTTGCCGTGAACACAGATGATAAGCGGAGGGTTGGATGAGAGGGGGATGAAACAAGGGATGCGGCACATCAGAGGATGCCGGTTCATGTGAAGAAGCCGCCAGTCCTTTTTGTGGTCGGACTGTGTATGTGTGGTGGTGTGTGTCTGCCTTGCACTGTGTCTGTTTGTGCTAAAGTCACAGGGTGGCTGATTATTGCTGCACTAGAGCCAGCGTTACCAGAGACTTTAAATGGCTGTAATTAACGGATTATAACGGTACTGTGTTATGTATTTATTACGTTTGTCTGCTGAATAAAGGGTTTCAATACATTATGGCGATGAAGTCTAATATTTCTGTGTACTTTTCGTTTTGATGCCTATACGTTTGCGTCACATTTATGTTGCCCTAAGTTTGGTCAAAACTACAGAAGTCCAAGTGACCAGCCCTGATCTTTCAACGCTCATCACCACGACCAGCACGCGTGCGCGTACACGACGTGCGCGCTGCTGTTCCTGCGGAATTCAGGAGGCTGTGGTCGGACTCCGAAAATCTCCCATCTAGAAAATAATGAACAACAAATTTGACGCGTGAGTAATCCAACCTTTTTTGTGGAATGTCTGCCAGAGTATGGGCTTCCCATCGCGACTGTTCGATCACCACGGAGCGTAAAATTAGTGAGAGCCGTCTCGTTGCGTGTAAAGAGAGGTGTGTCAGCTTTTAAAATGCATGATCCGTGCATGCAGTGTATGTGGTTTTACACACATTTTAAGATGAGGTCACGACACGCGACAGCTAAATGAAAACTCGAGTAAGATTGCGTGAAATGAAGTGTTTCCCCCCCAGCATGTGTAAGTCTGCAGTGTTGTTAGCTGTTAGCTTAGCTTAGCGGAAGGCGACTAGGCCCTGAAGCCGCGGTGTGGTCGTTGTTAAGGGGCGGGGATAAGTGCGCACATCATCGGCTGGAACTACACTCCCACGGCCCTAAGGTGGAAGCACAGCGTTAGCAACGTGCTGTGGGCAGGTTACAGTAGTTGACGTGGAAAGTGCACAGCATTGCGTATTTGTAGTTTCCTGGATTGAAATAAATCTGTCCGTTATGTACACATGAGCAAATAACAAAATATGAGACTAATGCAGGAAACCTTAACTTAAAGAAAGCTGCAACGTCGTTCACGTTTGTTGAAACTGTTTAGATATTTGTTATGTGAGAAGAATTGTTACATTTCGAAATCTAGACGAAATGTTAGGCACTCGTATTAATGTTATGTTTGATTTTTGTTTTTTTCAGACAAAAATAAATCCATGAATATGAGTTAAGAGAAATAAGTAACAAGGTTATTGTAATGGACAACATTGGAAAATTGAATGAAATTCCGTGTTTAATAGAAAGCACACGCCAATGTTTGTTTCTATTTATTGTGACCAATGTCAGCAAGTACTGCTGATAGTCTGACACATCCCCACTAAAAGGTTACATAGTGAGGATGGTAACGTAATGAAAATGTTTAACCGTAATTAATTTTGCCTGTCCATTGGCTGTTTCTCAATCCAGTCTGAAAGATGACGACAGTGGAGATCACGACCAGGACCAAGGCTCACCGAAAGACAGTGAGAAGGAAAAGATTGAAGATGATGACAAGGAACAGAACACCTCAAAGAAAAAGGTGAGTTTTGTTATAGTGACTGTACGTGTAAATGTGTTTGCAGCTTCAGAATGTATTGCTTTACACAATTTGTTCCATATTTATAGATGGTGGTTCCAGGGGCAGGAGAGCATCCCCTCCAATACAACTACACCTTCTGGTACTCCAGACGCACCCCGGGGAGACCAGCCAGCACCCAGAGCTACGAACAGAACATCAAACAGATTGGCAGCTTTGCCTCGGTCCGTTGCTAAAAAATCCATAAAGATAGAGAGCATTTGGGAAGGGCCCACGCCATGTTTTTGTTCAATTTCAAGCCGCACAGACATAACCCAAATCAATCAACCAACACAATCTCGTACAGAAATGAACCTAATGTAGAATATATCTTCTCTTAATGAAGGTGGAGCAGTTTTGGCGTTTTTACAGTCACATGATCCGACCAGGTGACCTTACAGGTCACAGTGACTTCCACCTCTTTAAGGAAGGCATTAAACCTATGTGGGAGGTGAGTGCTTATTTCCTAGAGAATTTGGTTATTTTAATGTCCCGATCTGACGTCTCTGAAATTCTCTTCGTATTTAGGACGATGCCAATAAAATGGGAGGAAAGTGGATCATCCGTTTGAGGAAAGGTCTGGCGTCTCGGTGCTGGGAGAACCTAATCCTGGCCATGCTGGGGGAGCAGTTCATGGTCGGAGAGGAGATCTGTGGGGCTGTGGTGTCTGTCCGATTCCAGGTACTCCCACAAACACACTTGTTGCATATACTGTACCTCTCAATACCTCTGTGAACATAAGGTCATACCTGCCTGTTATCTTCTTTACTTTACCCCAGGAGGACATCATTTCAATCTGGAACAAAACGGCTAGTGACCAGGCGACCACTGCCCGCATCAGAGACACCTTGCGCAGAGTCCTGAACCTCCCTCCCAACACCATCATGGAGTACAAGACTCACACAGACAGCATTAAGTATGTATGTCTCTTCGTTTTTTATTATTTCTCTCTCACACCTCTCTCTTTCCAGAATATAAAAAGCATGCATTCACAAACTTTGAATTTTCGTACCTAGTAGTCATAATGGATCACGGTTAGACTGTTTGCATTAGTGTTTCTGATGCTCTAAACCACTGCTAACATTTTAAACAAACTGATCAGATAGACTTAGACATCGTTTACTGTCATATTTGTGGGTCTGAGAACAAAATGTCATTACTTGGCAACCGGAAAACACAGCATGGTTACTTCAAAGAAATGACAATGTGCTAACATTACATCCTGCTGCTCTCCCTGATCAATGTTTTTTTAATGATTGTTACATTCTTTTTTACAAGTATGCATAGAGTGAATTGCTGATCAACCTACATTTTATTGTTTTGAGAAAATCTGTGTTGAAATTATTAGATAATGACGAGATTAAACCTATTTTTGACAATGTAATATGATCACATTATGCACAAAGCTTGATTTAACTTGTCTGGAGGACTGGGGGGGCGATAATGGACATTTTTAAAATGTTCTCCAAGCAAAAGTTCTATTCATAAATTAACAATTGTGATAAGAGGGTTGTGCTAATGGTAATATGTATAATGTATAATCTGCCATGATCTTTTTGATGATCTGTGTGCCTCCTTGTTGAAAATGCATTTATTTCTCAGTAAAGATGAATGTGAGTGCTCTGGTCTTTTACCCTCCACATATGCCTCATTTGTAGAGCATGGGAAGACTTCCATGGTCTGGTGAATGCTAGCGGCGGACGCTAGCCCCTCACACAGAACTGCCACAAGGGTAAGACATTGCCACCCCCCCCCCCAGGTAATTTAGAAGTACACAAATGCATTTTCATTGCGTCTCATGGTCAAGACGTGTGTGTTTTTCTCCTTTGGTGTGTAGATGTGTGCTTATGTGATGTGTTGGGGGAAGGTGAGTCCAGGGAAGGATGCCTCTGCATGGATTGGCACTGTAATATGGAGACAGAGCAAAAGTCAAGACCAGAGGCAAGAAGACCATTCCTTCTTTGTGTCAAATTAGTAGTGAACAGAACACCCTGTCAGCTGAATACTGAATCCAGCTGACGACAGAGGCTTTATTTTCTACTCACCTGGAGGAGAATGAAGCCCTGTCAACTGTTGTGTCATTTTATAAAGCAAGTTATAACATATTTTAACTTGCCACCAGAGGGAGGCCACGTGACCTCAATTTTGCCGAGCTAGTCAATACTTGACTAAGTTTACTTGACAAAAAAAAACAACAATCTTAAAATACTACTTTTCATTTTATTGTTTGACATAACATCACATTTCTGTGTGAAGTCCGCATTAATTTGTATTTTGGAACTCCAACAGGGTTGCAGGTTCAAGTTATTTTATTACAGTCCTGCATTTTAACTTCAATTTCCTCTGTTCATTTCACGCCAGAATTATTGCTATCATTGTACAGTATACTGTATTCAGAAGGACAGTCCACATCAAAGATGCTTTAATTGAATCAGCAATTATTCTGTGTCTTTGACCTGGAAGTTGAATCCCAAAGGATGAGGACCATCCTGTGTCCGGGCAGAAGGTTGTATAAATGGACTGCCAAGCTGCCTCAATCACTGTGCCTGGCTTCGAGCCTGACCCGACCCAGGTTCCCCTCTGTCAGTTTTGTCTTTACCATGCCTTTAAAGAATCCAAGGGATGGGGTCTGCTTTAAGGAGTCCTGAGACGCTGACCTTCACTCCCTTTCCATTTTGTAGTGAATGGGCCCAGCGTCTGTTACAGTTTTTAATCAATCCTTCGGGAGCATTTTACAAGATCCATGTCAAGAATGCGCTTATAGTTTGTTGAAAAACTAATGCGGCCCAGGGTGGGTGGTGTGGCGACAGGAGCAGGTGTGTGTCAGACGTGAACAAAAAAAAAAACACTGTTGGATGTACACCTGATGGATTATAGCAATAAATGTCAAATATGCATCTGCTGCTAAAAAGGATGTGTGTGCTATTTATTTCATCAATGGCCTTTTTTAGAACAACAGAGTCATAATGTACAACGTAAATCATTTCTTCATGGAATCGAAGACAAATTTGTGGCTTTAAGGCATTCGGCTCACAGAAGGAGTTTATGGGGCTGTAAAGACAAAGGGTGCTTTACAAAATCACAACTTGGTTTGCTCCTCTTCAGCTCATCTCGAAGAACATGTGAGACTGTAGAGAAATACCAACAAGACGTGTGTTCATTTATTCATCCTCAAAGCTGAGTGTAATCTGTACATACGGTTAACAATGTGTTTTATTACCAGTAAGAAGGTGGCCGCCAGAAGCAAGACTTTAGTGTGTGATTCCATACCCAGAGGCACTGAAAGATGTACAATAACACAACTGTTAAATTATCACAGGAGTTAAGGAAGAAGTATAAAAGTCTGCACATTGAGAATTTCAGTTAGGGCTGTCATGATGCTATAAAAAAAAAGTTAAAGAAGAGGTGTGCAATAATAATAATAAAAAAAAAAGCTTTAAAATGGAAGCAGATACATTATATTACCAAAAGTGCTTGACTTGCATATGAACTTAAGTGACATCCCATTCCTCATCCATAGGTTCAATATGAGGTGGGTCCACCCTCAATTAATATGCTCTGTATGTGTGTGTGTGTGTATGTATGTGTATATATATAAAATCCATAGGGTTCAATACGAGTTGGGTCCACTCTTTGAAGCTACAACAGCTTCAACACTTATGTCAAAGGCTATGCACAGTGTTTAGGAGTGTGTTTTTGGGAATTTGGACTATTCTTCCATCCTCACATTTGTGAGGTCACACACTGATGTTGGAGAAGTCCTGGCTCTCACTCTCCACTCTCATTTATTCCAAAGCTGTTCTATAGGGTTGAGGACAGGACTCTGTACAGGTCAGTTCAGTTCATCCAAACTAGAGTCTGTCACAAATGCACTTCTGGAAGAATGGGCAGGAAATTCCCAAAAAACACATCCCTAAACATTGTGCACAGCCTTCACAGAAGAGATGAAGCGGTTGTAGCTGCAGAGGGTGGACTCACCTCATATTGAAC
>JAPTHA010000010.1:8874533-8887441 GCA_029814585.1 Gymnapogon annona
ACACACACACACACACACACACACACACACACACACACACACACACACACACACACACACAGGTGCACACACACACACACACAGGGTTGTTTTCTGCAAAAACAACCCTCCCGCATGTGCACGCTAACAATACACACCTACTACGGTACATGCGCATCGCTGCTCTGCCTGTCAGATTCCCCAGATATTACACTCCACCATATAATGCGCAGATAAAAATGGCGGTCTGAGCTTGTTCCCGTTATGTCACAGTAATGTTTCTCCTCACGTCAGATGAGTTGTCTTTGACCTCTCCAGCTTGCTGCCTCTACTACCCACTTTGCGGTAATTGCGCTCTCATGAACCGAAGCCAGCACGTTAGCTCATGTTCTCCACACGCCGAGTCCTTGATCTGTTAATACGCAGCACAAAACGTTTATCATAATGCGCTGCAGAAACAAACGACGTCAATCACGGAGCAGATTAAACTGTTTGCCAGTTATTTTTAGTTGAGCGTGGACTTCCCTCAACTGCAATGATAAGTTCAACGGCAGGAAACAGTTACAGATAAACAGAAGGCATCTCAGTCCAGCTCCCGCTACCCCCTCCCTGCTCTGACTTTGAAAGCCCTTAATGAGAGAAAAGTGTCTCTTATCGATTCTCCTGCATTCTAACACTACGTGATCGAAGAACAAAAGAGAGGAAAGATACAAGCACTGGGAGGAGGAGGAAAAAGCAACCTATTGAACAAGCATCCCAATACTGCAGGCAACCCAGGAACAAAACACCCCATATAAATGAAATAACTGAACAAATTAAGAAGTGTACAGTGAGAAGTGAGGCAGAAACCTATGTGAACTGTGCATTATGTTGTTTTCATTAGCATGGTGTCAGGACTGCTTTACAGACATGGTGGTTCGGCTGCATATGTAACATTAAAGAGGGAGCTTTAATTGCCTCTTATATTCCTCGCATCTTTAAAATCATTGTTTCTGGTATCAAACAGTATACCCGTGGTTAAATTAACAGTATGACTTGAGAACAGCGTTCCAATTCAGTTTTACTGTCTTTTTCAAGGCTTTATGTATTATACTGATGGTAAAAATACAGGTGAGGAATATTTTATAAAAGCATACTTGTAGTCACACACACTCCTGGGAGGTTTGTGTAGTCTAGTAACCTTCTTCAAGGGCTGTTTTCTACAACACTTCTATGTGTCCTACATTGATTTTCTGCACATGCCCTCTAAATATGGATTCCCCCCCTTTTATTTTTTACTCCCCATCAGTGTGTGTTTATCTTATGTTGCCTGGATAGCAGAACCAAGCAAACACATCCATGCATGAATGGGTCTATGTACCACATGTATGGATTTTATGAGTTTTGTAACCGCACTATAACAGATTGTAAACAATTCCACTTTCAGTAACAACAGGAAAAACAACCTCCACAGCTACATAATGCTGTAATACATGCCTATGATGACTTTCAGAGCCTTGGATTCTCTGACCACACTCCCTCGAGCTATTCTCCATCTTCCTCATTATCCTCTCTGTTCCCTTTCCTGTCCCTTGTCGTCCTCATCCCTCTTTCATATATTCTCTTATTCCAATTAATGATCTTCCTCCTTTAGGCATCCGTTGTTTCCATAGGAACAGTGCTCTGTAGTCGATACTAGTCGTCTAGGCAACGGTGAGCTGAGCAGGAGGCTGTTTATGTGTTGTGTCTGCACAAGTAAGTTTGCGTGCGAATGTGATATTCTTATGTGCCAGGCCTTACCCCTCTGAGTGGGGCATGTAAAAATATGATATGAATTGAAAATTTTTGTGCTTTTATTTATTTTTTTTTCATATTATGTGATAAAAATGTTCAACAGGCTGCACAATCCAGTTCTGTTGTGAAGTGATTTCCATGTTTCCACTGATTCTCCTTTGTACTTTATCCCTTAATACAGCTCACATATGCAGCATCATATTCTAAGTCTCTAACTCTGACACACAGACACACACGCTGCTGAAGAGCGGTCCCTTAAAAGATTTTAATCTGTGTCCTGACAGCAGATTTGATGTATTGTTTGTGAAAAGAGGCAGAAAATCTGTCTGTACTATTCACTTGCAGTAATACAGCGATCAGGTATGGCACAGATGACACAGAACTGTAGGATTGTGGCTTACGCTATGTGTATTAGTACGTGAGTTGTGCGTATTAAAGGATGCTCTCACATTCGCCAGATTTGCAAGCGAGTGATATCCAAGACAGTTGCATCTGTCGACCAATATCAGGACATCAGTGGATGCTTTACATCCAACACGGAACTAACCATGTGTCAGAGAGAGAGAGAGAGAGAGAGAGAGGGAGAGGCTGTGAGGAATAGGGATAAAGGGGGTAGAGGTGCATATAAGAGGGAACAGAGGGATTGTGTCTGGCTCCAAGGGCTTCCTTACTCACAGCTGGGACAAAACCTTAACGCTCGATGAGATTATAGTAGCCACAGAGGGACAAAGAACACATGAAGAGAACAGGGCAGAGAGTAGTGGGGGTGAAACCAGGCTACAAGACAAAAGGGAAACGAAAATCTGTATAGATATAAACTAGAGTCCTTTTTTGATCTTTATGATTCACTGCATTCAAGACCAACTTTCTTCACTGAAGGGTCACTCATGCATCTTCCAGCTAGGACATAGAATAATCCTGCATATAGGATTTGGTTCTTTTAATGCCTCTTCAGCATGTGCACCACGACGTGCTATAAATCCATCACAAATGCATGGATGTCTTGTTTTATACTTCTATATATTCATATTCTTTCAGTTCACTTTATTGTATTCTATTGTTGTTTTTCTGTCATGCTGCTGCTGTTACATGCCAATTTCCACTTTTGGGATTGATTAAGTACTTCTATTTTATTCTATTCCATTCTATTTTAGTGGCGGTGGTATGTGTGCGGTAGGCCATCTGTCAACGCGAGTGTTTAATGTATGGAAAACTGAGCACGTGTAGAGGATCATGCATGAGCTGTGTGAAAGTCTCTAGAGAGCTGGGAGGCATCAACTCAGTGGTCTACCCCACTACATATACACAGAGATACACAACACATGTAGGGATGTACTGTATATTATGCCGATTTATATACACTGGCTCTTAAAGAGCTTTGAGCGCCAGAACTAAAATAAACAAACACAATTATACAGCTAAAAAAGATGCAGCACAACGTACACAAGAGCACTCTGCAACCTGTCTTTGATCCCATCCTCACACATGCGCAGAGAGAAGTGAAATCACCCACGCTCCCTCTCCGTCACGTGCGCTCCACTGCTCTACTTTCCCTCCACCGGAGCTGAAGAGAAGAGGGCTTATGGGGCACCCTCACACACACACACACACACACACACACACACACACACACACACACACGCACGCACGCACGCACGCACGCACATTCAAACAAATATGCAGTTAGAGAGGCACACACAATTTCATATACATGAATATGCACACATGCGCATAATAGTCACAGATGTGAGCTGAATAGAACCACAAGGTTTGGAGATACACAAAAACACAAGATGTAGGAAATTTACAGCAGCTATGTAAAAACCTTAGATTTTATTGTTTGAGACCTTTAAAACCATGTAGTTATAGAGATGAAAGTATTTTGTGGTACTCAAAGTGAATCCTTTAACATAAAAAATGCTTCCTGCAATGTCTTTATTATAGTATAATATGGATTAGTGGCACATAAACATGTGATATAGGTGAATAAGATCATCACCTGGCATCCAAACATCACACATGTATTTTATGTTTTTTATGACTGGATGCTAAATTTAGGGATTAATAAACTGTAGTCATCAAATATCAACATTAAGAATGATAGTTGAGAAAAAGCCTACTTGAGTCATGAATTAGTATTTTTTCTCCACAAAGAGACATCCTGCTCCTACCATTTAACATCAGACAAGATATTAATAGTGATCAGCTGTGAAAAAACAGTAAGATTTCAATCACATTTGAACTGTGTCACCATTTACACATATGATGGTGATACATTCAAAGTACAAAACTATGAGTCGAGACAGTCACATTTTATAGTCAAGACAGTAAAAGTATGAGTGGACTGCATCTCTCGTCACACGACAGACATCACCATGGGGTTATTTCACCTCGTTCTTCAAGAGGGAGGTGATAAAGTATTAAAGTCTGGTCATGTTAAAGCTACACAGACATGTTCAGCAACTCTGCACCGATCACGGGGAGAAAATGTGACCACAACGTCACCATGTCATCCATGTCTTTGAGATATATCTATATATCTGTATATCATATGTATAAATGACACTATGCTTTAAATGAAATGGAAATATTACTTATCTCTTATCAGTGGCTCTAGTACAATTCTTTTTTTCATAAATTAAGTCTCACGCTTAACCACAAAGAATGATTGCATTTTCTGTATCTATTTAGACAGTTTGCTTGAATACCAACAGTGACAAGAGCTGTGGATAGAGATGGGCCGGTATCCACTGAATACCGGCACAGGACAAGGACCCAGGCCAGCAATGAACCCGAGGATGACAGTGAAGCTTTAGCAAATATCCACAGTCATTTATATCTGCGCTTTTAATGAGAATGTACTGCACAATGCTTAAGTGTGAACAAGTGAAGGAAGAGGTAGAGGGGAAGACGGACTAAAGTAGACTGATATAATGTATTTACCCCAGCACAAAAACTTCCTACTGCAATAGAAAAAAAAACAAAAAAACACACGCCTACGTCAAGACACAGAATGTACAGAGACAAATTCACACAAACAACACGTGAGAACACATTTTAACATACCATTAAGTACCACAGTAAAATTTAAAATGAAACTAAACCCGCCACTAAAGCCAAGTCAAAGAGCTGTCTAACTGTCCAACTGGACGCAGACCGGTCAAAACACCTTCCCATTTGTGGATCATGTCGTTCCCTCAGTGATTAAAAATGTAAAGTCTCACAACCAGATCAAACATACAAACACATTCATGTTGAGTGTGAAATGTGCACTACAGAAAAGCATAGCACAAATTCTGGGAAACGAGGCTTCAGGTTACTGTGGATGTGGATGAAAACAGACTGCATGTGACTGTTCTTCCATTTACGTGTGTGTTTGCATGTGTCTTAATATGAATGTTCCCCTCAGGCCATCTTCCCGGCAGGCAGCCAGGCTTCCCGGTAATGGAGCAGGGGAGAACTCTCCACAGCGGGAGCCAGGGACAACCAATCAATGTCAATGAATCTCTCTCACTCTCCGCGTGTACTGAAGGAGCTCTGGGTGATGTCATGACATGAGCTCCTTCACCGTGATGAGTGGATGGATACACAGTCCTGTGTTTGCCTCCACATCAGCGAGGTGGAGGTGGAGATTCCTAATGGGCTGAATTATCATACTGTATGTCCCACACATAATGAAAAGAAAAACTCTGTTTGGGTGTCGAAAAGTGAGACATCTGAGAAGAGGTGGTCCTGGTCTGGTACAGAAGTGTTTATAGTACTGATGATGATTTCATTCGGCTTTTTTCCATTCCGGGGTCGCCACAGCGAATCCAATTCGCACATTCGATTTGGCAGGAATTTTACAGCGGATGCCCTTCCTGACACAACCCACTGGATGGTCATCTCAGGAATCGAACCCAGGTCCCAAATGCTCCAGCCTGGTGCCTTACCAACTGAGCTATCCAGTCGGGGGAAGTGTTTATAGTACTCTTTACACTGAATTACTGTTTATAGTACTATTTATATTGCTGTGTGGTATTTTCACTGTTTATAGTACTGTTTAAACTGATGTGTAATATTTATAGTTTATAGTACTGTTTACATTGATGTGCAATTTTGACACTGTTTTCAGTACTGTTTACATTGTCACATTGTTACTGTCCATCTTATTTATTTCTTATTTATATTGATTATGTGAATTTTTGTTGTCAACTTGCACTGCAGCCACTTATGGCTTTGGATTCACTTCAGCAATCTTGCACTTGTTGTATTTGTATTATTTGGATTAGATTAGGTATCTAATCTAATCTATATTTATTTTGGGTTATCAGTTGCCAATCTATGACATTTCGTTAGCAGATTCATTGTGTCTGTGTAATGACAATAAAGGAAGTCTAAGTCTAAGTCTAAGAAGAACTCCAAAGCAGGTTTTGGTTTATGTGATGTGATGTGATGTGATGTGATGTGATGTGATGTGTGTGATGTGAATGTGATGTGGCCTCAGTCCACCTCTTTTTTACTCCACAAATTTTTACTCTTGTATCAAATGTGGTGCATACTAAGGTGCGACAGAGAATACAAACTGTAGCACAGTGATAGAAATAACTCCATGTTAAACTGCACAACAAAGCCCCTCTTATAGAAAGAGACTCTAGTCCAGAACTTAGGACCTTCTTCTCTTTACAGTCCTGCTGCCACAGCAGACACATCTGGCGCAGAAGTAGAAGGAATAACAAACAAGCATTGCCCAATGATTTACAGCAATGCATCTCTTTTCTGTGTGAGAACAAATGGAACCGAAAGGGAAAACCGCTCTGAGGTTAGAAATACATCAAATTATCAAGTCAAGCGTTTGGTTTGTTCTCAATGCACAAGATTACCTACTCTCGTGGTCAAATCTCAGATATTCCACTTCTAAGTTCTTGTTTTTTTAATCTGTCCCATTCCCTTGTCTGTCCTAGTAAGAAAGCAAACAGATATTGTACCTGTGCATTTGAGGTGCAGTCCATACTGGTAAACACTGGGTCATGAATCATTGAAGAAGGAGAACCAGAGTAGCCTGATCTTCATTTCATCTTTGAGACAGTTACACTAAGAGACCTAGCTCGTGTTTTAACCTGTTGAAAGTTCAGTAAGTGCGCATTCACATTAAGTCTGTGTTGAAGTGTGTGTGGTGTCATTTATGAGCTACTGGGAGCTGACCTTGTACACTGTTGCCACTGTAGAGCAGCAGAGGAGAGTCACTGAAACCATCAGCAGACACTGAGGATACAAATAGAAAATTCACAAGTTTTCTGCTTGGAAATGAGGCTGGTCATGAGGGACAACTGCAACCAAAAGAATTAGGGATCTTGATCAATTTTTTTTCCACATGTCAGTTTCTTGAATTGAATTGAAAATACTTTTATTAGTTCCGAGGGGAAATTTCACACACAGCAGCGTAATACAAAGAGTAGAAAAAAAGAACACAACAGATACACAACAAATTGAATTGTTGCACAACATGGACCACATCGACATGACTGAAGTCCCAGAGATGATAACGATAATGAGGGGCTGTTAATAAGTCCTTCGGAGAGAAATGGCAGTGAAAAGTCCACAGCCACCATCAGCATAGCGCTCACAGCTGCTAACCGCTAACAGTTGAAACGTAACTTAAAAAAACACTGCAAACACAGATCACATCCGCAAATCACTCACTCACACGCATCTCCAGTCCCCCCATCCTCTCCTCCTTCTTCGGTCCGCTGTCCCCAGTTGAAAACCAACCAAAAAACGAAAGACTTCGGTGGAGTTCAATGTAACCTGTCACGTATTGCAGTCCATTGGTACTGTATACATAAGACCTGCTTCATAAACACAAGTGACTATGGACGTATCTCTTTTGTCTTAACCCTTATTTTTAACTCACAAGGTAAACTTATTCTTAAGAATATTCATTCATTCATCATCCAACCCGCTGAATCCTTACTTTCCTTCACTAATACACTTAGTACAACTACCATACTTAACAATCTTGATAATTTTCCAGATCTTGCACTGCCAGGGTTCTCTACTTCAGTGCCCTTGAGCACAAAAACTGCATCTCTGCAGCTCCAGGGACACTGTTCTTCAGCTGAGTCTGCACTTTGACCGCCTAGCGCACGGGATGATTTTCTGCTCCTAAATACAAAAAGCATCACAATAAACCTCGCTCTATAGTCAGCAAGTCTGATGAACAAGCTTAAACATTTTGAGTCATCTTTACGTCTCTGAACAAGCCCGAGAACTAGTCTGTACCTCTTTAAACAGGAGTAAAGGTTAGCAATTAAAAGTGTTAGTCTGAGATGATATTCAACGAAAGTGTCTCCATAGCAACAGTAAGAGTGATTCACAGAGCGTGTCAGGCTGTGAAATAAATTTCACAGCTCAGTGCACCACGGCCTTGCTGTGAGATTTTGTTTGTGTGTGCATATGCATGTTTGTATCTAAAATAAAACTGTATTTGTTGTGGCACCTATTGTACCATGATGCTATATTCAGGTTGTGTCCTTGATAGAGAACAGCGCCGAATCTATGGCAATGTGCTTCAGTGGGTTTTGAGCAGGGTTACGCTGTATCCCACTGTGTTTATATACGTCAATGGAGTTTGTGCGGGAATAATTAATTAAAACAGCATACATGTGGTTTCATTTGGCCACAAAACTTCAATCTTTCCTCCCTTCTGTGCCTCTTATCCTTTTCTGCACTGTTTGATTCCGCGTCGTAGGTGCATTCCAGTGTTTTGCTCGCTTTAGAAAACATTCTCAAAGCAGATTTTAGATTAAAGTGCGCAGCACTCGTTCCCTCCCTTCCTCTTTCTTGCTCTCCTCTCCTACCTCCATCCTTCGCTCTCACACTGGCGCACTGCTCATTAGCTTTCTGTCAGTCTCAGTTTCTGTCTCCCACTCCCTCGCTTTTTTCCTCCACCAGCAGCTCCCATGCTCTTATGTAGTTTCCCATTTTCTCACTTTTCAGTTCTCACCTTCTCCTTTTCTGTTTTTTCCCCCCTCCGCACCCCCTCTTCTATCGTTTGTTTAACAAAAGCGTCTTCTTCATTAACCCCTTCTTCAGTCCTGCTTGTTTTCTTTCCTTCTCACCTTCTTTCCTCTCTCGTATCTCCGTCTGCCCCCCTTTTTTTTATTTCGTGAGAGTATTTCTGTGTGGAATGAAAGTGCTCTCTGAACTCACCTGTCATATTCCTGTCAAACACACATACAGGAATCGTGACTGCTCTAACTGCAAAAACATAACACAAGGACTATCGACTTCTTGTGATCACACACACATACTGTACCAGGGTTTCCACAGACACACAAAAGACATACACAACATAAGCAGTCACATGTAGGGAACAGCAGCGCGTGGACAACATGAGCACAGTCACACATTACCAATTCAACACAGCCTAGAGCGCAGAGCAGGTGAGAGAAACCAAAGTGGAAACGAGGGGAAAAAGGAGTGAGAAGAAGAGATGCTGCGAAGAGAAGAAGGTGATGACGAGCAAGAAGGTAGTCGACTCCTTCTGTAATGTCTGTCTAACGGGCCTGATTCGTGAGTTTAGCTCCGCTTCTTTTCAGAGGAATTCATATCCTCCCATCTGTCCCCCAAAAACACTCGCTGATCCTTCGTTAATACTTCCTTCTGTCAGAGGAAAACACCGGGGAATGCGCTGCCTACTCTTTTGTATGTGGGTTTGTGGGGGGGGTGTTTGTTGCTTCTGTCAGATGCTGTCCTTAAATCTTGGCCCATATAATGCACAGTATACTCCTTTGTTTACTTACGGAATCAAGCTTGTCTGGTGTTAAGCTTGCAGCATTAAAGCCCGATTCCATTTGGGGAGATTAAATAGACCCTTTATATACTGTTAGTTTGATAACATTATTTTTTTTCAGAGCTCATCTTATCTTAGGGATGATGCACACAATCCAATCGCCTGCACAAGTTGTTTTTTAAAAAGGGACAGTTGGAATTTCACGCACTATATGGCTGTAACTAGACTAGACTAGACTAGACTTCCTTTATAGTCATTAGACAGACACACAATGAATCTGGTAACGAAATGTCACAGAATTGGCAACTGATAACACAAATAAATATGGAAAATATAAAAGTGCACAATTGCTGAAGTGAATCCAAAGCCATGAGTGGCTACAGTGTAGATGTGACAACTACTGAGTAATCTACTAATCTTCATCTGCACAATTAACTTATTTTGTCTCTACAATATGTTTAAATAGCAAAATGAATAACTAGATTTTCACTGGGCCAAGATTACGCCTTAATTTACTCAAATCCACAAAATTATCAAAACTGCAATGACGAAAGTATATAGGTTTCAATCAATTTGTCAATCACATTTGTAAATCTGATCCAAGCATCAACAATGTCCATCTTATTCACAGAGGAATAATTTACACAATGCCAATGGCTCATGCATTAGATGATTTTTGTAAAGTAAAGGAGACCAGAAGGAACATTTTAACTTTGGAAATACTTCTAGAAGCTGCCAGTGACACATTCACAATGCTTTCGGTTTCGACCCACAGTTGTTGACCCTTTCAAAACAACCAAAACACTAGCACAAAAAGTTCAATTATAAAACTGTGCTGGTAGTCTACTGATTGCAACATTTTTATTGTAATATTTATTGTAATATATGTGGAATGTTGAATTTTAATACGCTAAATCAAAGGCCATCATATGCTGTTCCGTTCTGCATTAATACAAACACTTAGTCTGTTCGAGCAGCTGCCATTTTTTTTCCTGCTTCCACTTAAATGACTCACACTTTCTGACCTTTACCACTGCTCCATTCATAATCATTGAGTATTGAAGTCAGTAAAATACCTAAACTACAACTATAATTACAAGCTTCACTTGGAATTATAACTCATTTATCAGCGCTCCAAATGCAGCAGCGAGTACATGGGGAGTAAGTTAATAGTTCTGTTCTCTTGTCTTAATGTGTCAAGGTCAAGCGTGGCTAATGGTCAAAACATTGTCATTGTCACATTGACACAGTGGTGGTTAGTGCTGCAGTCAGCAGCTGAAGGGCTCTCGACGCTGGATAACTGATGGGCTGTGGAAATGCAAAGTGCCTCTATTACGATTTCGTCATCAGAAAGAACTCATTTACAGATAAACTCCTGTTCTACCGATCACAGGCAAAGAGGCCAAGTAGAATAAAAACCCATTTATATTTCAAGTGTGTATTGTCTTATGGATCTTACTACAAGGTAAAAAAAAAAAAATCCTAAATAAATCCCAGTACTTCAGAGGCATCTTCCAACTCCTCAGTGATATAAGTGATAAAGGCAATGGGTGTTACTTTGGTATTACACGATACGGGTTAAACGTCATGGTTATCTCAGTTACCATTTATACACTTCAAAACTGGAGGAGCATAGTCACAAGACCTCTACAAAAAAACTGAAACACACTGGGGGTAAAAATTCAGAAAATGGAATATACTTATTATTTTCAACTACAGAGGTTGGAAATGGAACAAAACCTGGGCTCAAATAATGACAGAAAATGTACAAAAAAATTCTTCAAGGGGTCAGGGGTCACACTGAATACTGACTTCAACATTTAGAGCCCATCTAGCTCCGTTTTTTTGTGTATTTTAAGGTTGTGCACGCATTTCCTGATTTTTTTTAGTGTATCTGAAGAAAAGAGACTGAGAAATAAATATGCACGTTCATTTCAATGATGCAAAAACAATAAATCGAAAGGCCATCTAAACTTTTGCACAGCACTGTACATTCTGGCTTATGTTAGATATCATATTATTGTTTCCATTATGTCAGTCTTGTTTTATTTATGCACATCTGTTGAAAGCTCCTCTGCAGAACGTCCACATGACCAAGGCACTCATTCTTTCAACAGATTTTTTTAGTTGCCGACCTGAAATCTATTATGGTGGGAATTCAATAAAAATGGGATTTGAGAGTGTCAAAGTACCTCGGTCAGCGTCTTGTGAATGAAAGCGGTGGTGTGAGGTGACACCTTCCACGGGGACTTCTCCTCCACCATGATGGCATCGAGCGTGGCCTTCTCCAGGATGACATCAAAGGATGCGTCAGGGAAGGAGAGCTGGCGCACGTCCATCTGGTGCCACGTCATCCCTGAGCAGTCGCTGTGCCTGGTACTCATGGTATTGATGCACACTGAAGAGTAATCTATATTAGTGATGGTGCGGTAGCCGGCTGTGTACATGTCACCACTCATGCTGCTGTTTCCACATCCTGGAAAAACAAACGAGAAAGAAGAGGCAAAGACAGATGAAATGATAACAGCCATGACAATCATTGATGGGATGTAGTTCACTAGAATGATGTCAGCTGTGTATTTCCATCGGCGTTATTCTTTCCTTTTCTATTATCGCGTCAGTGTTTTCAAAGGCCAATTCAATGCAGCAGACAACAACAGTCTCACTGGCAGAAGAAGCATACATGGAATGCATCCTCCAAATCACACAGCGTATGTGTTTTACTGAAAACAAAATGCAAATAGTCTGTTGCAAATAAGAAATATACAAGAATTATAAGCAATGCAAAAAGTAGCAGCCAGGAACAAAGTCCAAGGCAACATCACAGCAAAAACACTCACAGGGACAATGCCAACACGTTTCAGTCGAGCCTTGTCCTGGAGGTTCTCTTTTAGATTATTTTTAAACAGATCTACATCATTCATTCAGGCATTTATTTTGGATTTTTGACCCAATACAGCACACAATACTAAGCCTTTTCATCTTTAGCACAAAGGGTTTCACGGGACATATTCTTGAGAATGGATTTGTAGATATATAAATGCCTGCGCTCATCAGATTTCAGAATCAGAATTTGTTGTCACATTTGTTACTATATTTGTGGACATACATCCACAGTGAAATGAAAAACAACACTCCCCCCTGAACTGTGCAAAACGCAATAAAATATACAATCAACGAGAATAGCAACAAATAGACCCAGAATAAAATAAAATATAAAATAAAAATGTAGCCTAAAAAAATAACCTCAGTGACCGAGGGAATATGAATATACATAATATACATATGGTATACCCAGTATACAGGTATGCATGTAAAGAAAATAGCAGCAATCTGTGTGGTGGGGGTTGGTGTGCGTGTGTGGGTGGTGGTGGGGGTTATG
>JAPTHA010000010.1:8893637-8917303 GCA_029814585.1 Gymnapogon annona
TGGCGCACGCTCGCACTCACGCACACACACACACACACACACACACACACACACACACACACACACACACACGTGCATAACCCCCCCAGCCCCCTCCTCCCCACGCACACACACTCACATACACACCATGACAGTTCCCAAGATAGCTGGAAACCTATGGAAAACCCCTCGCACCCTGCTTGAAATTCTATGAATTACATGGTGTAATGAACTGTTGTTGTTGACAGTTGTCACCTGAAGTCAGCACAGCATGCACTGGCAAAGGAAACAAAATGTTAAAAGCAGCTGGTATAAGACGGGGGATCAGTTTTCTTGTAAGGATACGAGGGCATTTGCTGACTGCTTGGTCACACTGTTTACTCCAGAAGTGACAAACTTTATAAATAAGGTATGAGAGGCATTAACCTGAAGGGAAATATCAAGCATCATTTCACAAACACAAGTCGGTTAACGGTAAAAGAGAGGTCTGTTGCCTTGTTTCATGTCCAGGTTTGGTGCTCTGCAAAAGTGGGCTGTCACCGCTACGCTCCCCCCTGAAATCCTCGAGCAATCCAGACATTGTTTCCAAAGGGTTCTCCCCGCTGACACAGCTATGCATGTGTGTGCGTGTGGGGGGGTTTCCTTTTTCCGTGTACTCCAAGGAAGGGGTGTCATATGACAGCTCATTCCTAGGGGTTGTCACGCCAATTATAGTTGCCAGGCTATCATCAAGGACACTACTCTCATTTTATCTCTCTGATATCAGCTGGTGGCCTCCACAACCTTTGACCTTTATATACACACACATTGTTCATTAACACACCTGTACAGAGCTGCATTATAAGCGTTCCATGTTATAAACACAGGGGTTTGCTAGTGTGTATTGTCCGTCAGTCTGCGCATGTGTAATGGGTGTGTGTGTGTGTGTATTGTCTATGTTTAAAATACACAAGCTTATTCAGGACAGCGGCCTGGACCTGTGAAAAGTCTGGTGTGCGTTTTTTGTCAGAAAGCTAAAACCTCCTGATAGCCAGAGAGTGCATCCTAACAGGATTATCCAGCACAGCAGAGACAGAGACTAAAGTTAGAGGTGTCATATCACCTCTTTCTGCTGGCTGTGTGTGTGCATATGTGAGTGTGATGGAAAATTTGAGTCCTTGGTCTTAAAAAGCATCATCATACCACTTAGAGCAAAGGTGCAGGAACAAACTGTGGTTCACATCCTTCATCTATTTGTGACATTTGTAAACAGTTTGTTGATTGCAGCGTGCATGTTTGTCTCTCTGTGTTGGTTTATACATGAAACTATGCACAAACAAGGTTCTAAAAAAGCCGAGGACCAGCTGTTGGAGCTTGGAGGAATGTTGGCCAAACATGGAGGTGGTTCCTTCCTGCAGTCTTGGAGAGATGCTTGATCTAACAATGGTATCAGTTTGCTTGACTAACCTGATATGTCCTTTGATATTCCAGAAAATCTGACTCTCACAGCAGTGGATTTTTCTTGCGCTAGAGGAAAAGACACCCCTGATAATTCACTGCAACGTCTTGGCATGCATCTGCTGCTCCTGTTTACAAAACACTGGGAAAGTTATTTTCCAGAACTAAACTTTTGTTAAAGTCTAATACAGCAAATGGGCAGATTTATTTATTGACTACAAAGAGTGAAGTTTTACACCAGCTTGTTTTTGTCATCTCTCCTACTGTGTAGTACATGTAGTTTGAAATATAGTGTATTTATAAGGTGCTGCTAACAGATATTCATTAACACTTTAAAAGAATAAGTCAAGTGATGCAATGATGTTACTGATTATCTGAATCGCAATAGTGGTCCACTCCAGGTCCAATAGTCCAGGTCGGAGTTTGATCCACATTATTACATTACATTATTTAATCGGTTCACAGTCCAATTAATCGACTCTTACCCAACATCAACTGCTGCAGGTTTGACCTTTGAGCTATCAGGTGACCTCCTTCCACATAAACAGCAACTCTCTGGAGTCCATCTATGGTCAGGAGGGGTGGTGGGTGGGGAACCCCTGCCAGTAGGCCAGCGGGGTGAAATATCAAAGCTGCTATCTCTGACCTGAGCCAAACGCAGCAGTGGAAACTCCATGATGGCAGAGGCATGTGGGCTATTCATTCACGTCCCAGATTGGTTCAGACACATTAAAAAAGGGGACCGTGGCCAGCTCTGATGAAAGGTGATGTCCACATGTGCTCTAGCAACAACACGGAGCCCACTGCCCCCGCTGGTTTGGGCTAGCCCAGGGTAAACTGATGCCAGGGTGACGCTTTGCAAAGTTCAACTGGAACTACTGCAAATGTCAACAAAGAAAAAGTAGCTGTGCGAATTCCATTTGTATAGACATATCGCTGTGTTTTTTTGTTTTTGCAATGGCAATGCAAACTCATTAAAATATAAACATAGGAACATTAACAAGTCAACACAGTGTTCATCATTAAATTTCACTTGTTATATTTTTGTGGTCAAGTAGGGTAAGGGTCAGGTTTAATTATGTTGTGGTTAGTTAAAATACGAGTAAATCAATGTGAAAGTAATACAGCATAAGTCAATGTAACATCCCTTAGATCTGTGAAAACGTGCCTCTATGTGTACATTAATCACACTTTGTGTTGTATGTCTTGTATTGATGAGACTGTGGTTATGGTGCGTTACTTGTCAAAGAGGAAATCAGACACACACCAACACGGTTCAGTTCACAATGAGTGATGAAGATCAACATGAGTGGTCACATGAAGTGCACACATGCGTGTCAGCACGTGTGCCAACTATGACAATAATGACAGCAGACATTGTCACACCAGGCCTTATTTCAACCAATTAAATTAATTTGTTAACAACTCCCCTAGTTTGGGTCCATTCAGGTATTTCCTTAATTAAGCACAATCCTTTATATGACAGCATATACTATATTGTTGAAATATCTAATTGCATCCACTGAAAGCGACGAATGGACGTTTGAATAAGCAAAAGGCTGACCGATTCAGAGTGCACAATTTTGATTTGCACTGCATGATCTCACCACATGCAAAGCTCTTTTCCACTGCACCAGCTATGGATATTTTTAATTGTTATGTTTTTCAAGTGGTTTCAGATGCTACAGAGAAGTTGCATCAGCATTGAGGCCAGATGAAATTCTCTCAAAAGCTGCGCTTTTCCGGTGAGTTCTCCGAACAAGTCTCATCCTCCATCGACTCACAAAGCAACCTCAGTTATGTAACCAGGCATATGAGTTAATTAGTGACTGAATAATTAAGCGTGTGCCTGTGACTGTTTGATGGAGCGTATGCCTTTGTGCGTGCGTGTGTGTGGGTGTGTGCGTCTGTGTGTGTGCGTGTGCATGAGTGATGGAGGACTTTTGGAAGGACTCCATTGTATGAATCTGCCTCTGATGTGGCATCGAGCCGAACCCGCCACTCGAATCCAAAAAACACCAACAGACACCAGGAATGAAGCCTTAGTAAATGCAATGAGAAAACAGAGCCATCTATTCTGCCTCTTTGGCCATAGCCAATAGTTACTGAGAGCCACCCACTTCCATCTTTATATTACTATTTATGCCTTGTTACCTTCCCTGCCAAAATTCATACAAAACGAGTAACGCATTTGCTGCCCATGAAAATTTATGTATATGGAAACTGAAGCACGTTACACTTCAACTTCTGATCAAAGAAAAAAAAAACACTAAAATGTAGAAACTACAGAATTGCCAGCTGCATTTAAACCCTCCCTGTCCTTAAGCAGGGGTCACACAACAGCATAGAAAAAAGGCTGTGCTGTTGTGAAAATCTAGATGGAGAACGACAGATAGAGCTCTTACACAAAGGGTGGGCAGCTGTCAGACAAAGTTGGCGAGCTGAGAGCAACAGGGGTGACCAAGAGTGGGTGTGAGAGAAAAAGAGAGAGAGAGAGGAGAGGGAGAGAGACAGCAGCGGGTATGTGGTGAGGAGTCCAAATGATGCAATTTGATCTGCACTCGCTGTGTAACTAAATAACTGGAGGGAGCGCAAACACACAAATACGCACACCACAATGCATGAGTCAGGTGTGTCACTGCAGATCAGATACTTGTACGGGATGATGTTGCGACCTGGTACAGTTCCAGCAACAACAACAAGTGACCCTTGCTTAAAATGATGAACAACAAAACAAAAGAGAAAGCAGATCAGTAGCCGCGATGACAATAAACCATGTATACAGAATGTCTAGTAGCTATTGTGTCCGTCTACTCTCCCTCGCAGTTCTCAACCCTATGAAGAGGCTGCGTAGAACCTTAATTAGATCCATCAATACCCCATCCCCCCACCCATCATGTCACGGTAAACTCATCATCACATCACGACATCTTTTGTCAGAAATTCTTCAGGATAACAAATTAAAGGAGATAGAATCAATCTTGGTGCCTTATCAAAAGTGTCCACACTCCTGATTCATCTGTCATGATTTATCTCCATTCAGACATCTGCCTTACCTACTCTGTCTATCTGTCCACCTCTGAACCCCTCCCCTCCCTCGAAGGTCCTCGTTGTAGTCCAATCAGCTCCTCCTGTCCTCACGCAGTACATTCCAATAGCACTTGATACAATATAATGGATGAACTAGTTTTACTGGATTAATTTTTCAGCTGAAAAAAAAAAGAAGTACAGAGATTAATGTGGTTACAGAGAAGTGTCCACTATTGACTGTGTCCATTATTGTTGTGTAATGCAGTCAGGAATTTGAAGAATTACAAAGAGTAACAGTCCGCCTCTGCAAGGGCTTAATGCTGTTACAGACTGGTGACAAAAATGTTTAATAAGTTCAATATATGTGGGGCAAACGTGTTATATTAATCAACCTCCTCATTGAACGCGATGAGGTAAAGTACTCCTTACAGAATGAGCCACCAACTCAGGTGGAGTTATTAAAAAACAGATGTACCTTAAATAAGTCTTCAACCTTATGATTCTGCCTTATCACACTGTTGGTGAAACCTGATGAAGTTGACAACTGCACCACCCTGTCTTGTTTTGTCTTTGCTCCCTTCCTGATTAGATTACCTCGCATATGCACATTCCCTCCTGTCCAAACTATTGCTGTCCAGAAACACCCCCCCGCTGCTCCTTTTCTGGTTGTGCTTGCTGCACTGGCCGTATCTTCAGCTATTCTTACCTGGAGTGTTTACAGTGTTCCAGTCTCTGTCCTGTGTCTGCATGTCCAGCTCTACAGATTTATTATCTCCATCCCAGTCCTACAGCTCTACACATTCTTGAAGTAGAGCCTGTTCTATATCTTACTCTGCCATTCCAGTCACTCACAACAAGCATAACGTGTATTTCGGTTGCTCTGATGGTGCTGAACAATACTGTCTAACATGATTTTCGTCCAGGTTCTGCCATACATGCTGTATTAAATTGACATCTCCTGACACACAATATGTCACACTAGCTACTCGTTGAGTTAAATAAACTGAAAACAAAGTAAAAGTGTGTGCTTTAGTGCTTGTGGTACACATGTGTCTAGGCTGCCGTTGCTATGGAAAAGGAGTTAGAGAGAAGTGCAAGAGGAGATGGTAGCGAGTGTGTGACCAAATGAGACCTGAATCAAAAGTGAAATCATTCCAACTGCTGACCGAGTCAATAATTACAGTGGGAAATCTTGAAGGTTTCTGTTAACCATTACTGTCACATACAAGTTACTGTGAAGTGGAGAAGATATTTGGCGCTCAAATCATCACTCATGCTTCACATGTGTTCTGTGCACCCTCGGTCCATCGATGCCTGAAATATTCTTTCACAAGTGTTATGCACCTGATGAAGCCTGGTGTTGTCCAATCTGTGTGTTTTATTGGAAATGCATGATTGTTGTGGTTAAAAAATACAGTATGTTGCAGTTGAAACTATTAATCAGTGCTGGAATTATCTGATGGACGGCTATTCTCTAACCATGAACTTGCAGTTTTTGTGCGATTAAACACTACAGAGAACATAATTATGGATGTTGTATTCCATGTCTTTAATTAGATCCTTGTAAATCCCCATAAATCTTACACACTGGTCCTTTAAGCAAACAACCTCACAATATTCACAGCTATTCATGTTTGCTACCATTTTTACCAATGATAAGAATACATTCAAAACAAACCTGCATTTAACCCAGTGAACAAACATTACAACGGCAAGTACTGTATATGAGTGCGCTGTCTCATCACAGGAGGTAAAGATGAATATACAATACTATCTACATGACTTATAGTAGACGGGAGGTGCTTATCCAGGCCTGTTTGCTTTACACAGTTGGGTTAACAGCTGTGTCTGTCAACGGCTTTCCCCTCTCACTCCCCTTGATATTCATTATAGCTGCACTGAGTCATTTGCAGAGGTACCAATATTTATTTTTCCATCAGGCTGTTCTAGCAAGAAAATATGTAGCGGTGTGTGTGTACGTGTGTTTTTGTCACACACTGCTCCTGCGTGGCTTGTTCTATTTGATTGACAGCGCTTTAATCCGTCAGTCAGTGGTATAGCAAAGAACAAGGTCATGATTCAGCATGAAAGTGTGAACGTGTGTGTGCAGCCGAGTCCACACCAGTTATTTCACCTATGCTGCAAACGTCACGTCACATTAAGACATATTGAAAAGCAGATTGTGTGTTTTTTTTCTTCCCATGCCTTAAGTGTCATATGAAGCTACAAGATTCAATAAGACATCACTGTCGCTGTCAGGTAGTTTCTGCATCTTGGCACAATTACATGCAGACTCACACAGCAGGAAGCATAATACTGTGCAACAGTGACAATGAGGCATCCAGGAAGGAAACATTCACCTTAGTAGATAAACTGATGAACCAAGAAACATTCCAAGGAACACACCAGGCTGATGGTAAATGACACTGCCCAGACACACAACAAGAGAGAGAAAAACAACACCACTCTAATTGGTCTTGTTTTGGAAATGTGGGTTGGGTTTGTTTTTTTAATGAGGGCCAAAACTTGATGAATTCTCAGTGTGTATGAAAGTGTAAGGTTGGTAGATAGCTTTGACACATACTGTGAACAAGAACAGCAAACACACTAGCAAACACACTAGAAACACACACAAACACACAGGCCATTTTGTGTGAAAGACAAGGTAACAGCAGTATGGGCATTTTCAATTAACCACCTACTAAGACCACGTCTGTGACAAAATGCAATGGCCGAAAAAGCACAGGTATTCTCAAGTTTGAAGGACACACACACATGGTGATGTTTCCCTCACTTTAGGGAACATTTAGTTACATTAAAATCCTCGAGACCGAATCACAACTTTAAAAATAACTATTAATCAGAAACCAGTTGTGTTTCCTGTCCCCATATCTTTGTAAATACATGTATGTCTCAAAGCTCAAGTAACACTGCCCCCCGACCCCTCCCATCCACCCACACACACACACGCACACGCACACGCACACACACACACACACACACACATTTTTCCAGCTTCCTATACTCACATCCCTTATGCATCAAAGCACAGACTGTCAACTAGCACATACACATTTAATGCAGACACACAATGGCTCAAATCTGACTGGCTAATTTTCTGCCTGGTTGGCAAGTGAGTCTGTCAGTTCAAGGTGCTTGTGTCTGTATGTAAATGTGTCTACTGCCTGACCTTGGTGTGATTATGCAGTATGGATCAGGTTTTACAGATTAGGGCCGGCCCAGCATGCTTTATGGCTGACCAAGCATATTGATTTCAAAACAACCGGAAATAGCATGTCTCTCTACAGTGTCAATGTGTCATAGTCTGAGGGGGTGAATGTCCAAGGCCCCCTGGGAACAGTTCCTTTGGGGGCACCAAAATAATAATGATCATAAGTGGTCGGTTCTAACTGTCCAGCTTGTAGTCCCCTCTGAGTAATTACGTGTGATTTACTGTTAAAGAAACAACACCCAATACAGTTTTTGACCATTATTGGCATTGTGTAGCAAACTTTAATGAATGGGTCCCTGTTTTGTTTGTGAATCTATCTATACTACATTTACTAGTGACAAAAAAACGCAGCACAAACAAAACAAATTCCTCCAGTTCCTTCTATACTCAGACCAATAACTGAAAGCATCTAACAAGCGAAGAAACAGTTCCAATAAAAAGTCACCCAAGACTGATGGTAAATTACAATTTTGCTTAGTTTAAAGGTTAACCGAAAACATATCTTCTGGCCTTATTAGTCAGTAAGCATCCTTTTATCCTGTCCATCTATGCATTATTTATAGCACTAATCCTAGGTCCGTGGGTTGCTGGTTGCTGCTGATCCCAGCTGAGACTGGGTGAGACATTGCAGTGCTGACAGAGTGAGAGGATAGCCATTCACACTTGCAGACAATTTAGTCACCAATTATTTAATAAGACTACATGTCTTTGGACCAAGGCAGAGACTGACAGAACCAAGATGCAATATGCGTAGATACAGACAGCATCCAAAGCTTCCTGCGGCCTGGTGGGTTGTTCTTGTTGTAAGGCAGTGTAAAATACCAGAGATGTAAGAGTACACTAAGCTGATAGTTTAACTTGAAAATGTCTTTGATCTGACCTCACATGGGAAAAAGCAAACTCCTTCCATCTTCTCACCATGCAAGCCAGCCTTGAGCAAACTGGCTTGTCACATTACATCAGTGAGTGACTCAAAAGTGTGCAGTAAAAACATTTTTATGTTCAAATTTAAAACGCCAACTCCATTAAACACACCATTTTGCATATATATAGGCTGGCAGTACATAAACTATGTCATTAAATGACATTAATTTATTGCCTGTTAATATCTGTGGAACGCCTTAATGGCTAACCCCGCTGTCTGCCTCAGTATTTAAATGGCGCAGGTGGTAATAATTTGCGAGACACTAAAACACTTGTAATGCAGCATCATAAGAAATGTAGATGCACTCTGGGTGGAACTTGCATCTTAGAGGTGTAGAGGCAAAATATTTAGGTGGATTTAGTTTTACAGCTCAAAATCAATATACTCATTCATGAAGTGAAAGTGAGGCTGTGGTCTGGTTTGGGGCCACTAGTGAGCGGCTGACAGCAGTGATGTTGTTAATGAAGAGTGAGTCAGCCACGAAGACAGGCTGGTGGATGAAGACGATGAATAATGCTTCATGCTTCATTCCTTCCTCTGGTCTACTGCTACATGCAATATGTCTGAGCCTGACTGTTACCCTCCGTCTCTCTCTTACACACACACACTTTGATTCATGCAATGTTGGAGCTGTTAGTCTGATAACCTCAATGGGAAAGTCTGCCTCAGGTCATTTGCAGTAGAAACAATCCCTGCATATTTAAGATAAACCATAAGCACATTTAAGATAAACCATAGGAGGCAAAGGTAGACATCTCCTGCCTTGACGACTGAAAACATGTCAGGTCTGGACTATGCAGCAGGAGGAACACATTGAGAAACATTCTGTTAGTCTGTTGTCACTGAGTCATGACTACTTCCTGTTTGGCAGGAACTGTATGTTCTCCACTTAGGAGAAAAGCAAGAAACAAGAGGAGGAGGTGAGAAGGAAATGAGGAAAAGTCATCTGTGTGTACTGTTCCGGCTATATATCACGCTATGGTGTTAGGGATGCACCAATCTGATGCTGATATCAGATACCAGTCGGATTCTAACAGCTGGATCGGGTATCAGTGACAATAGCTGTGTTATATAGGCCAGCCTATTGAACATTAGTATTACAAAGCACTGATGAGTGATTATCAGTTCATTTAGAAATAATCAACTGACTGTATGTAAGTATGTTTTGTTATACTTGATTCTACAGTCTCTGGTGTTGTTTTACAAAGGACACAATGGTCCAATATCAAATGGGTAATTGGTATCAATAATACAGTGACTGAACTGAAAAAAAGTGACATGAGCACAGCCTCACTATCAACAGGAAATTGCTTCATTTGAGATTTGTATTAATCTTAAGTAAAATGTGGTTAGGGTTAAGTATCCAGGAAATTAGTATGAGTCAATGTAATTCCAAACACACTTGAAAAAATATGCTTGACTGGAGATGAGCTCCTGTTTCATATGGATTTTTCCACTGTCCCACCCACAAAGGACATCAGCAACAGGTCCTGCACCATTCAATCCAATGGGAGAAGTGAACATGAATAACCAATTTTGATCACTTTGTTTGCCTCAACTGAAGGAATCAAAATCAATGAAGACATCGGTTAAGCCTTTTTATGTACCATCTTTGTAAAACAAGGATCTTTTCCCACACTGTGTGTATGTCTGTGCAGGATGCAAATTGCGTTAGTTTCTCCCAAAATATTTGAAAACCATCCAATCTGTACCTTGGAAGGGCCGAGATAAACAACCTTTCCATGGTACTTCCTTCAACAATCAAGTCAGACTTGCTTTGTGATGTCACTTCTCAGCAAAAAGGAAATACTTATATGGTCATGAGAACAGGAACTACAGCAGGCGCAGTCACTGACAGTGTAGTAATACATATAAGTGACACTCTGAGGCTACCTGCAGGGCGAGGAGGGCTACTGAAACTCTCAACAGCTCTTTCAATGTTTCAGGCTGCGGGGAATTGAGAGAGGTATGAATGACATTCAATTAGGTTGGAAACGGGAGAGTGAGAGATGTGAATGACTGCAGCTATGAATGAGGATAAGAGCGGTGGAATTTAGGGTGGGTGGGGTAGAGAGTGAAAGGGAAGAGATGCAGAAGAAGAGCGGGCTGAGATAGACAAGCATGAAAAGGAGTAATTGGCAAGTGCAATGATAAAAAGAAGAGAGCAGGGCTGGAAGTGAGCGGGTGGTATGACGTATTCAGAGTCTTTCTTTTGCTCTCTCGTCTCCCTCCTGCTTTCTCTATTAGGCATCTCTGCTGCAGCGTCGACTCCAACTGCATACTTGATGAGAGAGCCAGCACAGGTCCAAAGTCTCAACACATACACACACAAACCCTGTTGGATAAGACAGTGCCAGGCTAAGTGCTGAATCTGGCACTGATCCTGAATCTACCACATTGCCTGACTTTCTTGCCCCCACATAAGCATGCAAACAAACACAAAAATTGGCTTCAGTAGACACACACAAACACGTGCCAGAGACGGCTCTGTTACTTTTAGGTTGGGAAATATCTCTTTAATTAAGAGTTATGGCTAGAAAGTGGCACAGTGGAATACCAAAAAAAATGGTATGATGAGTACTAGTTCACATCATCACAAAGAAAGAGTGGTGCAACAGAAACATAGAGAGAGAAATCCTGCAGTTGAAGCCTTGGTAATAATAGCTATTGCTACAGATGGGAAAATGGAAATATTGTCTATTAACATCATGGCAAAAATCATATGGGGTGGGTAACTATATTGCACTGACATTAAATAATTTGATAATAACATTTAATAACAAAAACAGTATTAATTATTAAGTCATGATACACTCAATACCAATAAACTACACCTCAGGAAACGCACATGTGCAATCTCATACAAATAAATAATACTACTCCAGAGGTCCTTCCTCCCAGTGGCAATTTCAGTGTATAATAAACACATATGATGTCAAACCGGTCACAAACATACCTGCGCACCTTACGGTTTATATTACTTGCATATATTGTATTATAGTGTATTGTAGTGTATTGTATTGTATTTTATTCTATTTTATTATGCTACTGCTACAAACAAATTTCCCAACTATGGGATCAATAAAGTACTTCTCTCTCTCTCTCTCTCTCTCTCTCTCTCTCTCTCTCTAGCCAGATTGTTAGTAGATCAACAGTGGAACAGCCTCAACATACTATTTCATGATTATGTTTGCAAAGACAATCAGATTCACCTCTAAAGGAGAAACCAGAGCAGGGAGGTGATGTCATACACCTGTGTCCCCACGTGGAGGTTAACACAGTGTCCTCTGATGACATGGGACCTCATTTCCTGGCCCAAGAGGCTGATCTATGACAATGCTAACACCTCTCTAGGGACTGTCTCAGGTTCAGGTTTCGACAGTTGGGGAGGTAGAATTTCAACAGCAACAGGGAGTGTGTTCCCCAAGGAATGTAGGTTTATTTGTGGCGTAGAAGCAACTGAAACGGTATGGAAAGTGCGATGCCTGCAATATGCATTTCTAATCAAACTAAAAATATGTGTGCAGTATTTGTTCCCTGGGGACAAATTGGCATCGCTGTCAAGTGTGATGGTTTGAACAGAGAGTAAAAAAATTCCTTTAATGGTCTCTCAATGATAATAATAAAACATGCCCTAAAGGATAATGTGAGGTGGCATGGGATCATGAGGCATTGTCACCATTATTACTGGTGAACATCTATCTGTCGCCATTCATACAGAAACCACGTGTATAGGTAGTCTATTACATTGGCATTTATACAGGGTTCCTGCAGGTGTTTCCAAGTTAAATTGAAGACTATTTTTCACATGATTTGTTAGACTACTTAACAGAGGTCATTGTCCATTTCATAGCCATACTGGCAAAAATGAATGAATCCGAGAATTTAGGAAATTGTGTTTATTTACTGCAGTGTCTTGATTCCCACAGTTCAGAGTCATTTATCACCCGGGGCTGCACAGTTAGCAATTATTGGTTCCTAATTTCCTTAGAAATTGTGGAGATAGTAGACTAACGTTGCTTTCTTTGGAGCTCGGACACATTTAACCACAATATAGAAAACCGGTTTACGGTTCTAACTTAATATAACTTAATACCGACCATATGAAATCAAACATTTCAAGTTATCAAATGCAGATTTGTGAATTCCAAACATTTTAACACCCGGCAGGAACCTCGTATTTATTCATTTTAGTAGGTGCCATGGTGTGAGTTTCACATAGTACTATAACCATCTAATCTGTTTTATCCTTAATCCATGAATAAACTGTGTAACTGTGGCCCATCCCAGAAAAAAGAAGCAGTTCTTCATCATATGGTAAAAGTTCAAAAGGTTGGATGACAGGTATTGCACCAGTCTTGCAACATCAGACAGTCTTGGACAAAACCTGACTCCTGCTATGACCTACATCTACCAGCCAATATGAACATATGAAACACCACACAGATAAATTCAACAGCCATATGTAACCTAAACAACCACTTTGTAACAACAACTTTGTATAGTTGTCACTCTCATACCCTGACTACCAGTAGTTCAAATTTGTCCTCTGTGGATTTGTAATCTTGAATATCTCCTACCCACTGCATCCTACCGAACCAATTTCTTTTGTCATCTACAGTGGACATTTAGGGTTTTTCAATAATGTGAAGGGGTGAGGCTACGTTATCTACAAAGGCTGGGGATTATATAAAACATGATTGGACAGTATTTTCTTTCCTAGTAGACAGGAGGTTAAAACAGATCCACATTCCCCCCCCTCGCCCACAAAACACTGGACATATAGCCAAGTACCTAAGACAAGCCAATATATAACAAAATCTTATTATTTTACATATTTCCTGTATGTTAAACAACTGCATTGTTTCTTACTGAAATTTGGAGTTACGGTGATTGAGTTGATTTCTCATACACCTGTAGTGCAGGATTCTTTGAATCTACATCTTAAATTTGTGTTTAGTCTAAATTAACTTTTTTTATTATTATTATAAAACCGTGGTATAACACATTTAAAATCTGGATCTGACTGTTCACAAACAGTGCAGTTATTCCAAGCAGACTCACAGCTGCTTGTAAATAATGCTATTTTGGAAGAGAGTGTCTGGAGAGGATCAAGCGCTTTTCACCCAGTCGGGCTAATGATGAATTACCCATCATCCTTTAACTCATGCTCAACAGGAGCAGCATTCAGGTTCTATGGGGCTTCTTCGAGAGGCTTTTTAAATCGTTCCAGCCATGAAAAAAAAAAAAGTGGAGCGCAAATCATTGGGGGAAAAGTCCCTCCCCCCTCAATTTCATTTACCCCACCCCTCACCCCTACAGAGCTATTGCTAGTAAGTGCATTAGGAACAAGATTAAGACCCTAAAAAGTTGCCAGAAGGCAGAGAGGAGAGGCGGGAGTGGGAGGGTATGGGGAGGGAGGGGGCACAGAGAATAGAGAGCTTGGTGAGGTTAACGTCTGCTGCCAAAAAGTAGTTACATCATCTCAGGTCAGTGAGGCAAAGTCTAATCGTGACACAGATGAGATGATGTGGAGATGAGTGTGAGAGGAGGAAGAGGATGGCAGCTGCACAGGATGGGCAGAGCATATGTCAGCTCCTGAAGATCAACATGAGCTAGACTAGCAGCAATGACTGCACGCTTGTGCAGAGCGGTTTATGAAACAGCGAGGTCTAGTTACGAATGCATAGCAACCTATTAGCCATAAAACAAGACTGTGTCAGGAGACTTGCATTCCTCAGGCAGATGAAAACATCAAGTTTCCTCATAAAAGCAGCAGGAGAATCTTCTTCCCCTCCTCTAACTCCTCTTCTCTACATCCGCCTCGTTCAGAGATATATATTATGTAACCAGCACTACAGACGCAAAAAGGTGAGGAGGGTGTCGATGATGAACAGCAAAAATAAGTGTCGTGAGTGAGTGTCGAAGGTAGCAGGAGAGGCAAAGGAAAGGAGTCAGGCTTAGAAAGGGACCAGGACAGGGAGCATGTGCACATGCTGAAGAAAGACAAAGATGTAAAAAGTACAACACTAAGGAGTCAGGACAAAGAGTCCTTAAGCTGCTCAAGGAGAATCACAGTGACAGTCGCAGTGAAACTGCAAAGACAGCAAACGTCCAGTAATGACTTAGTGAGGGAGATATATAAATAATGACAAAAATGAGGTTTAAAAAATGTAACTGAGCTCTTGACAAAATCCGGGGAGACTCTCAGATCTTCGTCTTCATCAAATAGTCATGAGCTGAGGACTCATCAGACTACATGTAGCTTTATAAGCGCCGTACTTCGACAGGGACCACACTTGTCATCCCAGCATAATGCACAACACGGCAGGCAAACAGGACGTGGGCTCTTTAAAGTAAGAGCTGTTTCTTGTTCCAGGGACTGTGGAAACCTCATTGGATGGGACAAGCATGGACACCCAACCACCCCCAGATGACTGTCGCTGTAAGTATGGTAACACAGCGCAGCACAGAGCCAAACTCTGGTTTATGTGATGAGTGACATTGTTCAAATATGTGTATTTTTGGTTTCTCTGTGTGTGTGTGTTGGATTTAATCTGCACAAGAACATGAGGCCTGGACATGCTCCCGACAGTGGGATTTGGAAAAATCTCTCGCTCAACTCTCTCTTTACCCCTAATCCTCCTTCCTTCCTGTATTTCCTCATTCACTTTTTAACTAACCCCACAAAAGTATAAAGATAAATAGGTTTATGAGATGAACGAATATGTCACGCGGCAAATAGTATAGCTGCAATGTGTGTGATACTCATTAAGCACATGCACAGAAAAATGAGCACCACCTTCTTATTACAACAAAAGAATTAATGCATAACAATGTGTTTTTAAATAAATATAGTCTTAGGGAGAGGGTAGCCATGGAAACAGGCAGAGGAATTGACTCTACAATGGTGGCTTGGCTTCATCTCACTGTAGGCTGTTGCATTGTTTAATACTATAGGGATGAAGGGGATTGTCTTTGTAAAGTGTGTGAACTCAAGCCTCATGTTTTGTCTCTGTCAAACTGCACTGAAAAATAATAAAAACTGTCTCACTCACTTTTTTCTCCAATCTTCATTTGTGTGCTTTGGAGACAGCATGGGTTTTGAGGGTTCCGGATTTCAAGTTAAGTGAACAGGGCATTACAAACCATGGCAGACCATCTGCTCTCTGACTCCCTGTGCAGGCTAATATAGGCCACACATACACACAGTTGTTTGTTATGCTCTAATGGTGCTAGTTAATCCAAGCACCGCTGGACAAGATAAGCCCCTAAGTACCTTTTTACTCATCAGTACCTTTACCTCTAAAGTATCCTGAGCAAATGGAGCCGCGGTGAAATTTCAATTTCAGAGAATAGAAAAAAAAAACCCCAAGACTTTAAATGTTAATCTGATATGATACAAAGGACAATTTAGGCTGAAATCCTAAAAGGTGGACTTTTGACAATATGCCACAAAGTGAAGCAGCATCAGTTACTGTAGGATTACAGACAGAAAATAACACAAAAAAAAAACCAGCACCCAATGCATGTGGACTTTTCCATTTGTTGAGTAAATCCCATAAGGCCCCCTCATTAAAAATATTTTTAAAAATTATTTATATGTTTTTTTTTTTATTTACAAGCACCTTTTATTTTACCTATCAGCCAATATTCAAATTTCTGGTACATGAATCACTATCAGACTATCAAAGCATTAAGTCATCTCTACATTCAAAAGACATTATGGAGTGCTGATGAAGTCATCTACTCACTTCTCACATAGCATTTTGTACTTTTGGAAAAGCCCATTAGTAATCCATGAAGAATAGGATCCAGTGCCATTTGATCTAGTTCTGTGGTGGACAGTACAAGCAACATCACATCACTCTTCTCAGCTGATTGTCTGTTTTTTTTTTTTAATATAAATTCACGTTTGTTCAGCTCTGATTAAAACTTGTTTAGAAACAGGATTGTCTACAGACATCAGACCATTTCCTCAGAAGAAATAAAGGCACAGTAAAAGTACATTGTGGAGCCTGTGGACATGTTGGTGTTTGATTAAGGCATTTTCAGTGTAATGGATTATTTATAATTGTAGTGAGGTTATTTTTCTTTCAATGTTAACTACATGGCGATGAAAAAAAATATTCGAAGGTGAGATTTTTTTATTACCTCTATTAACTATAGGCAGTATCAGCAAATAATAATAACAAAAAGAACACATGAATTACATGGATAACATTGTGTGTCATTTATTAAAATGTAGGTAATTTTAACGAAATACATCAACTCTGGTCAAAGAAACTGGAGAAAAAAATTCTTAATTGATGTGTTACAACAAATCTGCAGGTTGCATTTATCATTTTTGCTGGCAAAGAAAAGAACCACTAATATTAGTTTAGGCATTTTTCCACAATTAGATAGCGAGATAATTAATTGAATGCGCTAATTCAATATAATTTCCAAGACACTTTTTGCAGTTTCAGCATCATCAGGCAGCTTCAGGGAGTTCCATTTGAATTTAGGCGTAAGGACAAGCGTAGCTTCTATCAAATAAATTGAAAGGGAACTGTAATCTACATCCTAAATTGTGATTAGCAATCAAACACCCCTTTTGCATGCGTCTTCTCGTCAAGGTAGAGCACAATGGGAAATGGGGAGTTACACAAGGACATCCTGACCAAGCTGAGCAAAACGCTGTTTCACATGCTATATCACAAGAGAGATAAAGAGAAAAGATGTACCTAATTAGAAAATAAAACAAAGAGGCACAAACCGAACAATGAGATAGACAAAGACTCAGTGAATCTGTCAGTGCATAAAAAGAACATCTACAATGACGTCCACAGATTCAAAGGTGCGGCGGTGGATGTTTGAGAGTGCAACACAAAGTAGTTAAATGATGGACAGACAGACAAGCTCACACGCAGTAAGTCGGGCTGAAAGAGAAACGACGGACAGGAAGATACAGAGGTCAAGGTGTAGTATGTATGTTAGTTCGTGTCTGCAGTATTACAAGCAGCATTATGTACTGGTGCTGGGCACGGTCTCACATGTCCCAATGGATGGAGACATACACAGAATATCAGCTTCTTTAATGCCAGTTCAGGTTACACAATATGTTTGCATGATTGCTGCTGGGCACACTGCAGTACAGTATCCAGGATTAAGGTTTGGACTGATTTCTTTCAGGATTAGAAAATGGTATTCTTTATTAAAACTACATGCTTTGATGGTGCACAAACCGCCAATAACAGAAGAGCAGCACCAGCAATGGTGCCAATGTGCATTATTTGCTATTAGGGTTTGTGTATATGTTCTACTAGACATTACAACATGAGTGGAGATGTTATTTGAACTCCAGCATTAAATCTTGTTTTTACACCAATAATTTGTTGATGAAACTGCCCATAACAAAAATGTTGATATGATTTTTGATGACAAACGGATGGTGCTACGTTCTGTATCAATACGTTGTAGATGTTGGCTTACCTGATAACATATCTCTTACCTTTAAGTGGAATTATGGAAACTGTAAACCATGTGTCATCTTAAACATCCAGACTGATGTAAATGCAGGATTGGGCTGAAGTTTAAAGTTCTAGCACCACATTATGGACATTTAAAACTGTACATACTTCCCCATAATACCCTTGCACGTGGTTCAACTAAATTATCAATTACATTAACAACCTGAAGGACTTTCATATCGGAAAGCACTACACTTTTTCAGTACTAAATTATTTTCTATCTTAAACATGTACAAAAAGGGATTTGAGGGCATGTGGATTATATACCAATGCAAATATTTGAGTAAGAAAACAGACTATTAAGCTACAATTAATGTTTGTTTTTGTCTCTTGTACATTTGTACTTTACAGTCATCGACTCACTGCCTGTGGAAATGTGCATTAACTCTCACATCACAGAGAGTACCCAATACCACACCTACTGTATCTGCAGGTGATTGAAGTGCACAAATCTGCATTACCACAACAGCCTGACAGGAGCAGTGCGTCACTGTGGAGAAGCAAATGCTTTGGGACATCAGTGACGCACACACACACACATACGGTGCTGTTACCTAGCTGAGTGGGTTTTCCCTGCTCAGAGTGACGAGTTCAATGACACCTTTGAGACACAATACAGCAATCAGACAATCAGAGCCTCCAGAATGTCCCTCCTTGCACATAAAAGCATCAAATAAGAGTACGATACAGATCCACATATGGAGGTTGAATACTACAACCTCACTGATGCTGATTATGCAATGTCTGTTCGACACCTTACACAACTCAAAACTTCAAAAACTGTGTTTCAGACACTAATGCAAGCCCTCCAGACCATTAAAATTCACTTCGGTCCCAATGAGATTGAATCGTGTCATTTTGATTTGGTCTAAATTTAAGAAGTTCTTTACATGTGGGCTACTGCCATCTTGTGTGCTTCGCTGCTTCTACGCTGTACACATCTGCATTGTTTGAGTTGACATTTGTTAAGCTACTATAAAACTGGGTCAGTGTCCACAGAGTCCTGGTTGGTGTTTTAGAGTCTCGCATGCTGATTTGTGAGTACAGAATCTGTCACCAGTAACACATATTCCTAACTGTCACTGACATTCTGTGCTGCACCAGACCGCCTTTGTCACAGTGTGCAGGCTGGTCTTTTGGTATTCATGACAAAAGACCAGTGTGACTTTGAATGCACTTCCATGACCCGTCTTTGATTTCAATGTCTCGTCTTTGAGAGAAGTGCACAGCGACTTACAGGATGACACTTCAGCTCTCGAGAGCTGACTTCAGCTGCAGATGCACCTCTCATAGCCACTATTCCCTCCTAACCCTCTGTGACAGGAGCGGGAGGGAGGCAGCGAGGGGACAGTGAGGCAGGGAGAAAAGGTGAGAGAGGAGAGACAAGGAGCAAGGGTAATGGGATGCAGGAGTGTGTGGTGTGGAGTGAATGGCAATCTCCCACTTATTCCCCCAGCTGCATGGACGTAAACTTTTAAGGAACCGAGCCAATTAATTTTTATAGGGATCATTTCCTAGTGAAAACCATAATGGAGACACTTCTCTCTTTTATGCATACTGTACTGTGTTCTATGGCTGTGAGCCATTGTGAAAGCCTAGAGGATGGACACGTAGACACACCAACAGCAACACCTACTGATTATCAATAAACACACCTGCAGGCTCTGCTGAGCTGCAGTGGAAATGTGTGTGGACTGTAGCTGAGCAGAAAGGTTGCTGCGAATTAAAGCTTTCCTTTAGCTTTACAGCATCACTAGAACAAGTTTCACCAGTTTAAGTGTTTCAGTTCAAAATCTCAAATGCAGTTATGCCAAATATAAACAAAATAATACCAGGCTGCGTGAGTACAACTTACGTTCCTTATTTTACACAACCCTAGATAGACATTCATCACAACTCTGCAGTGCAACACGTCTGACAAAAAAAATGAAGAAAAAAAATCGGGCTGCTTTTCCCACAGTCACTGTTATAATTTGGCCTGCCGCCTCACATCAGCATAAAAACGAAAGTGTAAAAGCAGTCCTCGGTAGCCTCCATGTTTGCTTCCCTAGCACTGTGTGCTGAGCATGATGTCTTTGTTATCACTGTTTTGTGCAGGTGGGTCAGTTCAGGACCACGGCCAGTTCACACTGCAATCTGATAGAAAAGAACAGCAAAATATAAGCACTGAACTTTAAGGCTAGTCTTCCTGACTGCATGTTATGTGACGTGTTATCGAAACTATGCCTTCATCTCCATCTCCAAATGATCTCTCCTTCTCCCTTACTGCCTTCATTATCATCACATCTTTTACATCTGCGTCTCACAGCACTTCTTTATTTCCCCAACAAAAGCACTTGTAGGAACGTAATTGTACGCTGCATGCATTTAATCAAATCAAGTGGCCAGTTGTACTCATAGGTTAGATGTATAATTTGCACTCTGCATTGAAGTAACAGCCACACATCTCCTCTCTTTCCAGAAGCTGTACTATTACTGTGAGTGAATGACTCAGGAGAGTGTGTGGTCACCTCCACAGTCCGCCTGTACAAGCCAAGGGCGTTCAGTGTCATTGAAAAGGCAGTCATTCACTGGGGGAAAAAAAAAAAAAAAAAATCCTTTTAACCCACACCTCAAGTGCCGTGACACATATGTGTGGGTGCATCTGTCTACCCACAAATACATAATCACAGACAGCATAAGATTTGATATTAAGATATCTTCTAATTGTCACCGAACAAAGGGAATGCAACATCAGACCCTGTGACACACACACACACACACACACACACACACACAAGAGCTCTTAGTGTGTGCTCTGTTTATCAGGGCCAGGCCCATCGATCATCCTAGCCTGGTTGCCCGGGTAACCCCGTTATTATTCAAAGCACGGAGCACCAGCTTGCAGAGAAAGCTGTATGTGTGTATGAGCGTTAGCTGAGCAGTGGAGATTCCCATTGGCTCATAGGCAGCCAAGGCATCCTCCTTCCCAGCATCCTCCCTGATCTGCATACCTATGAGGGTGGACATTACCCTCCACAGACATATACAGTACATACACATACACACAAACACACCAGTGAAGGGACACACTGACTGCGGCACTGCTCTCTCTTCGATAATATTTGAAATTCTCCTCATTTCTATCCCTGATGCCCACCCACCTCCACCACCCACACTCATCCCCTCCTCCATTCCCTCCCACTATGAGGTTTTCATTCAGTACTATTCCTCCATTTTCCTTGCTTGCTGCATTTCATTCAGGCTGCACTCCTATCTGCACTCTCCCTCACTTATTTTTCATTCACATTCTGCAGTGCCGAGGCTCATTCATAAACACCACCACTTCTTACAGCAGCAAAAAAAAAAAGTTTATAGAAAGGAAGGGAGGGGAGATAAAGGGTAGACGAAAGGGCGGGATGAAGGGAGGGTTGCCCCCACTGACTTACTAACTGCTGCATAGTGAGGGCTCCCTGAAAACTGAAAACAACCAATCAGGGCACTGAGACGAAGGGAGGGGAAGGGGAAGGGGAAGGGAAAGGGGGAGTAACATTGAGAGAGGATAAGGGTATGGATCCATCTTCAACTACACTCCCCATCACCTTCTTTTCTTCGGTCTTTCATTCATTCACCCCTACAGCCATTCATTCATTGAACCTAGACTCCATTCACACGGCACACTTCGGCTGCCGCAATCCACTGCAGATATTTCAGAAGAACTACGTAAAGACGCACAGTGCAGAGTTTCGTCACCATGGACAGTGTATAAATATATGCAGTGTTGTGAGAGGCCAGAGGACACTGCAGACAGAACAACCTCCAATGCCTTTGTTTTATAAGCAACTGATCTTTATCGCTGCATTACCTCATATATGAAAAACAAAATCGCTGAAGCCAAAATAAGACAGAAGTTAGTGATATTGAGTTATTTCTGCTCATTCTAGTAATCTCAAACAAATCTGATGTAGGTAATACAATGATAAGATGGTGCTTTTCATGATACAGTGCTTTTTTTTTTTGCTAATTCACTGAATAATTGGTATTGTTTAAATCTCAAAAACAGAATATCCCAGTTCTTCAGCAGAGTTTATTGATTATACTAACAAAATACCTGTGATAAAGGTCCAGAGCCTGGAAGTTAGAGTAGTAGTATGGTCAACAATGTCTGATGCTGTTTGCGAGTAGCGTTGATGCTCAAATGGGGAAGGGGTCCAAATAAAAAGGACTATGAAAAATATATATGAACTGACATTATTTCACATAGTTATGGCAAAAAAAGTCAATTCTGAGCTTCGGAGTGAAGTACAAATTGGATCTGAATGAATCTGATCAGTAATTATAGCTGCCAATCATTTAATTAATCCCCCCATACACATACCTTTTCTTACTCAAAATTGAGGTATTGCAGAGTAGATTTCCTGCAGTCTACAAACACAGATCAAATAGAAAAAGCTGAAGCCTCATCTCATCTCAGACCACTTGAATAACAACATGCTTAGGGTAATTATGGAATTTTAGCCCAGTGATGCTAAGAACTATCGACCACTACTCCTTTAACAGCAACACATAGAGAAATCTATGAGAGCAAATAAGCGCTCCACAAACCTGGGGAACAACGGACTTATAGTTCATGGTTCAGAGGTCATATAATCACAGCGGAGTTAGGCTATAAAACCAATGTATTCCTTCAGTGCTACTGTAAATAACCACTATGGCCACTTCTGCAACAAACAAATGGCAGTGACAGTGGAGGACAAGGCTGATACAAGCCTATCTGATCAAATGTGCACCGCCTCCAGTGCGCCACAGGAAGGAAGGGCTGCAATCAATAAAAGGAAGGACAGGCATGAAGTAGCCGAGGCCTCCATCTCACTTCTATTATTCCTCTGCACGCTGCCTGTTCCTCACAACTTCAGTGCTGTTGATAATACAAAGTGCAGAATGGCAACGTGTACAAACGTGTTCCTGTCTTGCCGCTCTGAAAATTGGACTTTCAAGTGTTAGACAGAGTGTGGGATAGGAAAGACAAAGAGGTAGTAAGTGCAGAGACAAGCCACGCAGGAGAAGGCAGCAAGGTTGCACGGGAAAATGTAGAAACGACGACTGGGAGAACTTTGAACATCTCATGAGCAACACTAGATCTGATATCAGCCGGATGTTCTGACAGCTGCTGAGACATAACTCCTGCCAGTGACTTTCCATCCAATCAGCATTTTAGGCCTTTGCGTGTGTAACGCTGCAGAAAAAGAGGGATGTGAGAGGTTTGCCACCTCAGATCTCCCTGTTAACAGTGAAAGCTCCTGCTTGGGCCTGTGTTTCCCTAGACAACACAGGCACACATCCAAACAGTACAGACTTTACTTGCAAATTGTTTCCAGGGCACAGAGTTATCAGGACAAAAGTGTACATTAATTTAGAAATGGAATTGCAAGGCCGTAGCTCTGGATGTTGACTCATCTTTAGAAAAGTAAATTTACTATCACAATTATATCATATTTAAAACACTTGCGCCCTAGTACTGTTTACACTGATACATAGTATTCTCACTGCTTATAGTACTGTCTACACTAAT
>JAPTHA010000010.1:8917403-8928691 GCA_029814585.1 Gymnapogon annona
ATATTTGCACTGCAGTTACTCTCGGCTACATCAACTGTGCACTTTTCTATTTTCCATATTTATTTGTGTTATCAGCTCACAATTCTATGACAGTTACCAGATTCATTGTGTGTGTCTGTGTAATGACAATAAAGGAAGTCTATGTCTAAGTCTAAGTCTAAAATTAAGATAACGACCTGCTTTTAAAAAAGATGAGAAATTCTTCTCGCATGCAATAAAGTGGTTAATAAATTTGTGAAAATTGTAAAAATATATATTTCAAATGTCTTCATAGAAAGCTAAAACCACAACAGCAACTGTGAGCTAACCCCAAAGCACGTGTGTCTCCCTTGGGATGTCGGTCTTTGAATGAGAACAAGCCAGACATAATAGGCCACCATCAGTTAGTTGAATTTTCCAGTGAAAAGTGCATGTCCCACCCTTCAACATCTCCTCTGCCAATGCTATATACAGCAGGACTGGCTGTGTGCACAAAGATGGACATGTTTGATACCAAGTACTGACAAGAAGGCAGACTCAAGGGCAGTAGAAGTGAGACAATGGCTGATGTGGGGGAAAGAGAGGCTAGACAAGAGGAGGCAACAATGAACGCTAGGAGGTGACAGAAGGAAGGTGGTTGAGAAGGATGGAACGAGGAAGATGGAGTGTGGAGAAGGCAGAGGTCACGCTATAAGAGGTCAGGACGCTGCTGGAAGGTTACAATGTGGTAATGTGCTTTATAAAACCTATAATGTAACCGTTGTCAAGATGCTGAGCCGTACATAGCTATACAACAGCTGACCAACAGCCACAATGAGCCTTGACTCACACATCCTTCACTATTGACTGCCAATAAACACGGCTTACATCACCCTCAGGAGCCCAGGAAGTGAAAGGCCAGTGCCGTCACTCACTAAAACGAGTGGACTTTGTAGCTTATTTAGAGAAGGTAAAATATAACCTACTCATCTATTACATTGAACAGTGTGGTCTGAAATGTGGCACAAAATGAAAGACATTGAGTTCACCCTCATCAGCATCCTCAAAATGCTAGTTTTTAATGATATTCAGGATCCTGCTGCTTTTATGTCAACAAAAACACTCTTGTCTCAGTGTCCACTTCCTTGCTATTTCCAGAGTTGTAAATGTCATCTCACTGTCATCATTAGATGGAGCCTCCAGGCTCCCCACAGGACCTGCATTGTTATGCTAAACTGCAATTCCTGAGGCAAATGAACATTAAACAATGTAGAGACTCATCCAAATCAGAAAAATAACAAGTTATTTCTCATGTAAGAACCATGAAATACTATATTTTTGGCACTTTTGTTTCTAAACTTATATAAACCTTCAAAGACCTGGAGCCATATTTATGAATTTCCAAATTAAGCTTTTTCTAAATGTAACCTCCACAGGGCTCCTCTACTTTTTCTGTGAAAATCTGGTACATTCTTTTGTTTGACTTACTAACCACGTTGAGGTTGATAATAGATGAGTTAATTCATGACAGAGATAACTGAAGCAAAATTGATTTTTTTCAGCAAATTGAATGAATGGATGTGAAAACAAGCGTCTTGAACCACTGCCACTGGTCAATGAATAAATGTTGTCGACAGTATTGTAGTAGAGCTTGTGTACTTCCAAATGGCTGCTAAAATCTGGTAAAAGCTGAGAAACTGAATTTTACTTCTATATTCTAATGTACTAGATACACACCTTTATACACCTTTATTAGTCCCACACAGGGAAATTTCATTTCCAACTACAAATAGTAGTTTGAAACGTATTAAATATTTTAAATCAGTTGAAGCTGTTGGCTGTTTAGGCCTTTTAAAGTTTAAGGGTCCTGTTTACAGTTACAGCACTAATGCACCGTCTGGAAGATGGGCATGCCGTACATTAGAGATGAACAAGTTAAATATTATAAACCATAAGCTCCCTGGCTGGATAGCTCAGTCGTATGGTACTGGGCTGGTACATAGGGGACTTGGGCTCCATTCCAAATCAAATATGCGAATTAGATTCGCTGTGGCAACCCCGGAAGGATAAAAGCCGAAAGAAATCATCATCATGTAATGTAAAAGCTCCAAATTTTTAAATAAAGTATAATATGTGTTGCAGTGTAGCACAAATAAAAAAAATCCCACTTTGCTTTGCATTTTTTTATGTAAAATGCAAAGCTTGTGACTCACATTGCAACAGCGCAATCAAAATGCATCCAAAAAAATAAAAAAAGAACAACGGAAAATAGTTGAAAATTGTTGAAAACTGAAAATGATTCATTCTTGGTCTGACTGTAGTGCTTTTACATTATGCCCTTAAAGCCTGGTTGCCAACGAGGAGAGAACACAGTAGGCTGATAAGCTACATGCAATAAAAAAATCTAAATAAAATACTCCAAGAAAAAAAAAAAGCTACTCCCGGGACACCTCACACATCAAAACTGCAGGGGACACCACACTGCAGGGAAACAAATCCATTACATCATCTCCCAGTGCCTTGGGGATCGACGCATGAGTGCTGACCACTGGGAGATGTGGGGTCATTACATCATTGGCCGCCGCCTGAAGGAGGCCATAAAAGGAGCTGCGGCTGGGTTGCAGGAGGGAATTGGACCGTGTGTGAGCTGATCAGCGCTAATATGTGGTAATGTTGCTAACACACATACAGGTCAGATGGAGGGTTAGGGACTGCTTGACGCAATGCTGTGACACAGACCACCTCAGGCGTCCGGCTTATCGCGCAGCCAGCCCACTCAGTAATGAGCAGAGTTATGTCACATAATGAGGATGTGAAAAATATTATACCAGCATGGTCAAGGCTGCAGTTGACGTTCGTTTGTCAAGTGGAATGGGTGCCCGTGGTCATTTTGTTCCTCACATCCTGTTGCATAACTGATTTTGTTCGTATTGATAATAAAAGTAAAGCAATAGTTTAGAAAGTATGAATGAATAAGTTGTCTGACCTCTACATTTGTCATTGATTTCATATTCTCATTATTCTTATTCACCTTGTCTGTAACTGGGCAACACTGTACGCCGTTTTAAGTCACACTAGTAGTGTAATGTCTACACAACATATAATGCTATGGAATATTCTGCTACCTCATTTATAACTACTGGCTGCTGGATCAACAGTGCAGGGAGTAAATCTTAGTAAAACTGCTCTTCCCACCAAGGAGCTTATCTGTGTGTTACTGTTTGCCTATCAACAGGATTATGCACAGAGCTAGTGCATTGATTTTTTTAAGTTGAGTGGAATGGTAGGGCACGGACCAAGGATGAACCTGGTGTTTTCAAGCACCAGAGGCGGCAGATTGTGGAAATGCTGTTCCGTGTGTTTTCTAGTATTGGAAAACAGGGTGTGTGACTGAAGCGCAGGAGTGTTGGGACTTGATGGAGAAACATTTTAGATTGTATTTGTGACCGTTAATTCAGGTGGATTTCAGGTGGTCGGACAGGAAACAAGACTTCTAAACTAGGTTGAGTCGATGCCAGCTCTTTACAAAAATCTGATTTTTTTTTCTTCAGAAAGCTATGTTTTCTAAAGAGTGTTGCAGCATTTGTAAATTCAGGACCAACGTTTACAATGGAGGTTTTGAAATACAAATGCTTTCTACATAAACTGTAGACATAAATATAACAAGACAATAATTCCATCTGTAATCATTCCAACAGTGAAAAGTATTCCCTGACTCTGCTCACTTGAAGTATTTACTGCAAAAGTAAAACCAGTTATCGTGCTGTTTTCTACACTCACACAATAATTACAACTCGTACTACAAATGGTTTTCACAGCTTTTGAGACAGTTGAAGACGTGCTACATATGATCCGGATAGCACCGCATTTCTTCATTTCGAGGCTAGAAAAACCCTGCAATCACACACCTTTCCCCCCCAAAAAAAGAGGGACTCGATGGGATGATTGACAGCTCTGAGGCACAACACAGAAAGACTGTGGCAGTGTGAAAGACCATTTTTTAATTTTAAGTCTATGCAGAGAGGACAGAACTGCAAGAAGAGGATGTGGATTTGCTTTTCCCTGCCTTCTGCAGCTTTAATGCACTTTTTGGCTGATCTAAAATAAAGCCAGTGGTAATGTTATCCTTGTGCACTACATCCTGTTATTGCAGGGATCCCAGTAACAATCATGAAGGCTCACATTACTGCAAATCCACTGTCACACAATGACACTGAGAAGCTACGTTTTAGCTGACGGAATACTACCAAAAGGCAGAAGTGGGCTACAAAGGGGAAGCCAACCTCCCCGAGTACTGTATTACAGAAGAAGTGACAGATTGGATTAACATAAGGATATTGATGAGATAGTGAGAGTGAGGTACACATGTGAAACTGTACAGATGAAAAGGGGAAAGACACCGAAAAAAAAAAAAGAAGCGTGACGCACATGAAAACACTAGAAGGAGAAGACACAAAGTAAAACTGTCATCAGTATGCAGCCACACTTCCCCCCTCCCATCTTCTCTCTGTGCCGTACAGATTATCTTAATGGAAATGACCTCTATCTCAGACAGTGGAGTGGCCCAAACCTGATTAGTTATTTACCTTCCCTCCATCTCTCTTTCCTTTACCCCCTCCTCACACACACACACACAGCAGTGTGGCGCCTCAGCTCTTTCCTTACAAATCCTCCCACGTCTTCCCTTCTCTCTTCTGTATGCCAAGTTATGCCCCGATCCCCCTATAGTGACGGTAATTTACTGTGTCATATTATACGAGCCAATAGCCCCCTGGATTTACAGACTTGACAAGTAGAGTTAGCCGAGGAAATGTATGCAACCATAGCAGGCATTTGTCCAAGCGTGACAATATTTAAGTGCTTTAAAGAGCTCTTCATGTCTGTGTAACACGTGACGGGTCCTACATCTTTACGGCAGGCTTCCCTATATAGCTCCTACATGTGCATGCGTGTTGTTAGGGGAGACCACAACACGTGCCACTGACAGAAACGTGGATTTTCATGATTTAACAAGTAGACTGAGATGGTCTGCGAGATGCGAGCTCCGAAGCGGCATAATGGGTCTCCTTTGGGTCTGAATCAGTGTGCAGAAAAAGGGGTCTGCGCTGGTGATGTCTGCTGCAGCGTTATGCAGGAGAGAGGAGAGAAGATATTTTATATATCAGACTCCAGATCCCACTGACGCCTCTGCTGTAGGTGTGCTATGACGCACACTGAAAAACAAAGCTGCATACTATCTGTTCGGGGATTGTCGGTTGTGCATTTCAGATACAGATGTGATTCAAATACACTTTTCCATCCAAATGCAAAAAAAGGTACATCAAAGTACGAACCACATCGAAGAACAAAGTCCAAAAAAAAAAAATGTAATAAAGTTGCCTACATCGTGCATCTGGCTTGGTCTCGCAGGAATAATTCACAAGTTTTTTGTTGAGCAATGAAAACCCAACTTCTGACAAGCTTTCCACTTCCCCTCCCCTTCACCCACAGACACACTCCCAGCAGAAAGCCTGTCACCCCCTGACACAAATTTAACGAGCCCCTTGACACACACATAAATGCACGTGAATGCCATGATGCATGCTCCAGAAAATATGCACTGCCGTAGCCCTCTATGTCTGGGTAAAGGTATAGCAGTCAAATAATAATAATAATAAAAAAATACTTTACAGCTGTGGTTTCCAAACACTAGCCGCAACATACACAACTGACATTAAAAAAAAACAAACACGGGTATTAATGTCATCTTTTCACAAACCTTTGCATAACCCCAATCAATCTAGCTACGAGGCATATGTTTACTTTATGAGAAAGAATGCTTCCCAAAGTGACTACACTCATCAAAGTACAGTTCCCTTTCCCGTGTGTATTTTTCTCTACCAGAGGTCATGTGCTTCTAGTGCTTTAGGAGCCTGTTTAACTCATTGCTGCAGGACCATTAAAATCAGTGATTTGCAGGTAGTGCTGAGACACTCTATTCTCAAGTAAACACTGACATCTTGTGGACAGTTGCAAGTGCAAAAAGCAGAAATGCAACAGGAATTCAGTTGAATTGTGTTCTCTGTGCATCCGACCAGGTCTTTATGCAGTATACACACACCTACTGTTATATTCTCCAATATTTTACATGACTGCTCCATTGTACTCATAACACGTTTTTATTTTTATTTTATTCCCTTCCTGCACTTTTCGTTTGCTTTGAGCCACTCTGTAACTGTTAAAAAAAAGTGCAGCATGAATAAAGTTTATCATTGAGACACTTTCTGTCACACTGACCCCAAAGCAACGTCCTCAAGGATTAAACAATGGCATTAGTGATGGCAGCGACAGCACTGACAACCGTGATGACAGCATTTGACAGTCACAGTGACAAATAGTGACAAGCATTTCTGTATTCATTTGACAGCAGATACCAGAGATAACAAGTGATGGAGTAGACGCAGGAGGCTTTGTATATGACAAAGTGACTTTATGTAGTCAAAGAGTTTGGCAGTTCCACCTGCACAAAGAAAAACACTGGTGGTGGCAAAGCCTCATTACAAAGATTAGTTTAGCATCATGTAAACAGACACTCAGAATCCTAAGAGTACAAGACATTACCCAGCTGCTACAATAACAGATTTTTTTTTATAAATTACAATGTGAGCGGAGGTTAACAAAAAAAAAAACTTACCAAGTATCAGGATCGAGTCTTCTTTTTTTACGTGGTCTCCCAAAAGATGTTCAAATTTGGAGAAGTTGCCCAGCCAATCATAGCACTGCTCCGTCTTGTATCTTTCATCCCAGTAGTCGACGTCTTTGTACCTGGAGTTGTCATCTGGTAGGTGGGCCATATTCTCTGCTGCATGTAAGTAGGAAACAGAACATAGTTTCAGAGAAAAAAAGATTTTAAAAATATATTTAATTGCAGGTTTTAAAAATTATAACTAGGAATTGTCATTGTTCAATTTCTGTTTCACTGACTTCTCAAAAATGATAGGGACTTCTAAACCCAGTCCCAACGTCCACCCTCATCAGCTTTGAAGCTTGTTCTGGGAAATCGCTGAGACCTTGAGGCTTCCCCACTGTTTAATCATGAAATTTACAAGGGTGTGAAGGCATTTTGGATCCTTCAGCCACTTTTCTCATGTCGACACCCAGTGGTGACTTTAGCTGAAAGACTTACCCACAATTCATAGCGTTATGACATTAAACAGTCATAGAAATTTACTGCGCTGCACTACATTAACAGGGATTTAAGGTGATTTATCATATCTGACCAGAGAATTTGTCTGATGTGCGTATTCGTGTCTTTTCTGTTTTTACAAAAGTAAGCTGATAATTTCATTCTTAAAGCCTCACTCATAAAGGTAAGAAGCACTATAATCACGAGTCCTCTTTGCGTGAAAATGCTTTTGTCTTATTGTCAAGCTTGTGTCTCCTGAGAAAATAGCTACTGTGTCTTTTCTGGTTTGTGTCCATCCAAAATAAAATACAATTAAAAGTTTGTACATGTGTGTATATCGCCTACAGTTGTTCTGATTTTAAGTGCAGAATGCATTCACTTATTTTTTACACATTACCATCTCCTGATCTTAACCTACTTGATCCGTAAACCCAGCAAAGTAAATACTCGCTGTAAGTTTATTCAATCACCAATGAGTTATCGTTATTTATATATATTATGCAGTTTATACCTGTGCAATTTGGTCAGAGCAACATACGACACAATTTTGGTGCTTCCAACATAAATACTTCAAGGTCTAATTGTTCTCCTGTTGTACAATATCACAGTGAAAGTTAGATGACGCAATCAAGATGTGATTGGTGTAGATGTGGAGCCACTTTAAAGATGAACTCTCCCTTTTAAATGTAACTAGTCAAAGTAAAAGCATTAGAAATGTGAGGACTGTTTTAATACTTTGATGAAAATCAATCACTGATGAATAGATATCTGTATCATTGTAATGAGATGATCAACATTATTACCACTTGACCCATCAGTGGTTATAATGTAATGGCCATTCAGAAACAAGAAACCATCTGAAACACCAACGTGAAAATTTAGTAAAGCATAACAGGGCCCATTTTACAGCTCATGTACATTTTATTTTCTGTAACAAAATTCACAACTCATGCAGCTTGGTTTAAAATTTGTTGTACACATTACTTCTAGCTTAGTTGGCATTGTTGTGCTTTTGTATATTGCAGGCTCTGTATTATTGTGTGGAATAGTTTGTACAGTTTTTAGTCCTTTTAACAGTGGTGTTTTTACATAGTTTTCTCTTTGCACTTAAAGTGTTTGCTGCTAAAGACACAGAGTTGCTAAACTGATTTTCATTGTTCTTGTAACGGTGACAATAAAGTTCTAGTCTATAATAATTCTTTTCGTATTTTTAGGATCATTTTGCTGATGAAATGGATAAAGTTGGCTTGCAGTGAAGTATGCTGTGTGTTATTAGTATTGGCTAGGATATGACTACAAATATTTATTTAATCAGTGTTTAATTCTCTACTGCATGCAGTTATTTAAGTACAGGGTCAAAGTTTGACGAATTTAGACCCGTGACAGGAAGTTGGGTTTGTTTTCACCGGAAGCTGGGTTTCTTTTTCCTTTACCAAGTTATATTGAGTAGACAAACCGACCCCCGAATTCAATTTAAAACCAAAAAATCTATAATTGAATTCTAAATGTGTGCATCAGAATTGAAGACAATGACAAGTATAACGGAACGGAAGGAACGGAAGCTGTACATTTACAGTATTGGCCGCAGCTGAGGCTAGCACTTAGCATACTACTACGGGATAACGTATGAGTATTTTGTTAGTTACCTCACAAATACTACACACAGGTTTGTTTGGTTTTAATCTGAAACTGACAGGTCATGGATGTACTCTTTCTCTCCTGAGACGACGTTGCAGTTTTGCACATCATCCTTCAACAGAAAGCTCATAACCGGGACTGTTATGTGTAGTGTGTGGTAGACTGTGGGCTGAGGTGACGCTTACATTTCTGTCCTTTTATTCAGTAAATGCACCTTAATATAGACGGCTACGCCACACACACACCATTCCTCGTTAGTTTATTTTCATTACTTGCCTTTTGCTACTTAGAGGTCTCTTCGTTAACGTCAACTCTCAGCCTCGTTGTAAACGTGTATAAATCCACGTGTTGTAGTTTCACAGAATTAAAGCTACAGGGACTCGATACATTCATAACCATGCATGGATTTAATTAAATCAAAGTATAATTGAATGAGAATGTAATGTATTCAATATTTAAAATCACCACGTCCCTAAAAAAAAAAGTCGTGCAAAGAAATTAGTTTTCTCCCGCAGAATTCTAACCCGTGATGCCCTCCTGGCCATGTTGGTTCTTGAAAGCAGCATAACTGATGCTTTCAGGAGCATCCGTGAATTCAATTTCATTACGGACATACGATGGGGTTTTTTTTAAAGAATTTTGATCAGTGATTCATGTTTAACTAATGTAGCTTTCAATGATTGACTCATGACGAATCGCAATAAAAATAATTCAAACAATTAAAATGATTGTAATGTTAGTTATTTCCATAATTTAAGAGGGGGGTAAAACAAATAAGGAGCATTCATATCAAGTTCTTTTAATTAATGTATAACTTATGACCCAGTATCAGTGTAAACAGGAGCAATGAAAATTATTAATTTCGACCATAGATTTGGATAGGATACTACTATTACCATAATTCCTGTTGAAACGCTGATTAAGATTTACTAAGATTTACTGCCATTATATTGTTATCAGGCTTCTGCAGAGCTTGGTGGTGAGCTGATCATTAATTAACTGATCATTAATTGAACCAGATGTGATTGGACCACAGTCCAACACCTGAAATCAAACAAAAGGGTCAGAAGTCTGGAGAAATGTATTATACATTAACATACCTAAAGCAATAAAGTGTGACTTTTAAATGTAAAAGGAAATGAAGAAATGAATGAAGTAAATAATTTTAATTTCTAAACCAAATGACATCCATCAATTACAGCAATAAAGTTGGTCCGTTTGATGACAGTTCACAGGATCCCACCAACAACAACAACTCGAACTGTGAACAACAAGGTCAGGTCACATCTCAATAGCAGGCAAAATGGATTTGAAGGGAAATCAATTTTTTCTTTAATGTTACATGGATGGAAATGAGCATTTTGCTATAATCCAACATATCTGATGTTATTCAATGCAGTTCATGAATGTGCACTGATGCTTACAAATTAAAATAATATTAAGTGTGGTGACTTCAAAATATTTGGAGCGTTGGTTTTCACTTTTGTTATAAAGCACAGATTTCAAAAATAATAACTTTGTTTGCAGAAATAACTCACCATACCATATTGTCTTATGTAAGCCTGTCCAGTGGATGCAAATATCTGACATCTAGCCAGAAGTGACTTTGAGACAACTTGTGCTGCTGGAAATCCACTGTGGTCTAAAATAAATAGGTGGTGAGTGACACTTCTGCTTCAACAGAAACTACATGTACAGGACAGTCTTTCTACACTTTGTGAGTAACGTTATTATGTTAAAATTATTACTTATTGTGTAAATGTGATTACAGAATAGACACAAATGCTATTGAACTTAGTTTGCTAATGAAACAAATTACTGTAATTTTTGAAGTCATGTAATTGGAATTTACAGCAGTCAATTGCACTGAGGACAATTTTCCACTTGATGCGAGGTTTATATAACACCCCCAGCCAATCCAAACAAGGAGCAGGACCCGGTATATGCTTAATGAAGCCATTGTATGTGGATATGATCAGCAGGTGGTTCTGTAGATAACTGTCTGCAGTTGGCACAAGTAAGCAGCCTGCAGACCAAACAGCACATACAAGTAAATTAAACCAACAAATGAATGCAAAGAGGAAGTCGATAGGAGTAAGATGGCGTTTAGTTTTGTGAATGGTGTTGACTGAGGCAGAGCAGACATGAAGACTGTACACAACATACGAACCCTTGGAGATCTGAATGGCCAAAAGCAACCATCAGCATCTACTGATTCAAAATGTTACATACTGTAAGTAATGTGCATATAATGTGCATATAATAGCATTAAAAAAATCAGATGAATTGTTGTTTCTCAGCTTTTCATTGCAATCAGATATGACTCCTTTGGATATTCATCTGCATAATTTATGCAGTTTGAAAAATGACATTGAAAGGATAAATGTAGGGAAAACATGTTATGCCCCCTAATTTTTTGATCACTGTATGTAATTCTTTTACTGTGTATTTTTTTTATAGAACAGTGATTCTCAACTGGTGGGTTGTGACCCAAAAGTGGGTTGCGGACCCATTTTCAGTGGGTTGC
>JAPTHA010000010.1:8955884-8969169 GCA_029814585.1 Gymnapogon annona
CAATTGTGGCAAAAGTGACTAGGCTTAAAATGTTCATGCAAACTATGCTTATGCTCCAACACACAGAGCATATAAAATATATTCGTGCTTGCACAACTTGTGTATTTTCATGGAAATGTTTCTACACACCTGTGGGGTTTGTTTAAGGATGTAGGACGTGTAGGAGAGGTTGGAAGGCAGACTGCTTGAAGAGGAGGAAGAGGAGGAAGTCTGAGAACCACCAGTGCCTGCTGACGAGCTGCTCTGAGACTGCTGACCTAAATTACAGACATCCAAACACACATTATTCTCAAATCTGACAAACAATCCTTTGTATCAAACAAAGAATCATTCATTTGACTGAATGTAAAAAAGACCATTATTTTCAGACTCTAAGGGCATTGTATTATGCGTCTTACAGGACACAGTTACAGAAAAGTAATGTAAAATACGAGAAGTTACTGTATAACAAGTTCCTTTAATGTCTATAATTTTTTATAAGACATGCATGGTGAGCAGGATTCACTACACACAGTGGTGATGATGACTGACTCACTGTATGGGCCAAAATATGCAACTGTCTGCATGCCTCAAAATGTAGAGTCACTGTAGAAACTTCTCTTCCCAAACTTTACAGTGAGCTGAGAGCAGTGACACATTTAACACAAATGTCTCCAGTTTTGAGACAGAACAAAATCTTGCTTGAGAAATATTCTATCACTGAAAAACTGAGTCAGACACTTCTTTCGGCCTTTTTCCCTTCTGGGGTCGCCAGAGTGAATCCAACTGGCTTATTTTTTTGGTTTGGCAGGATTTTTTACACCGGATGCCCTTCCTGACACAACCCACTGGACGCTCTTACCGGGGATCGAACCCGGTATCCCCTCCGGACCAGCCAGTGCTTTACCAACTGAGCTATCTAGACGGAAAAACTGAGTCAGACACTGAATTAAGTTTTTCAGATTCAAAACGACCAAGATAAGAGTTCTAGTAATGGCAAGTTAACTACTGTGGAGTCAGTACTTTTGCTCTTGATATCCAAATAACAACTGAAATTGAAAGAAATGCCCTTTTTAAACTTCATTTCAAAAGTGGGGTGATGACACATTAGATAAGCATGACCTTCAGCAGTCAAACTGACTTTGGAGTAAATCTCAATGGCCCAGTAATATCATGGAGAAACAATGCAGGCCCAAAAGACCATATGAATTCAGCTTACGCAAGCACAAAGTCTTCTCACTGTTTCCAAACCCAGAATTAATGCTGTGTGACCATTAAGTGAGACCTTGGGTTCTTTGACATACTTTGCAAATGTCCTTTAAAAATAATTCTATAGGAGGGAATGTGACTGACCTGCACTGGAAGCTCGTAGTATAGCTCCCTGTGGGATAAGAAGCAGCTTTCCCTTTCCTGAGGGGTTCTTACTGTTGGTGGTCAGGTAGAGCTTGGTACCAGGAGGCAAATTGGCCAGATTGGCCAGATTGTTGGCAGGCAGCTGGAGGGTGGCCATTACTGCAACACACAAACACAATGGAGAAAAAAAAGCTTCTTGAATATTTTATGTGTGGTGGATTTTGATACATGTACAAACTGAGAGAACTTCAGAATGATTTTAATGGGATTCACAACAGTCTTCATAATAATGTTTCAACTCCCGCTCAAAGGTTGTTAATCACATGTTGCTTTATGTACTTCTGAATATATGTATGCGTGTAAACTCTGACCTCCACTCTTTCCACCTCCTGAACCGCCAGTTGCTTTGGCAGCAGCCTGCTGACCGGGAATCCCAGATGCTCCACTGACAATGGCTTTAGCAACTCCCTGGGCTAAAACCTGTTTCCCGCCCATCACCTTGGAAACAGAGGGGTTACCCTTTGTGACCAGAATCTGTCCACTGCTGATGGCCACCTGTTTGACAGCAGACTGAAGTGCAGAACTGACTGGAATGCCTAACATCTAGAGAGAAGAAACACATTAACAGTTTATGAACAGAATTAACAAGACATTTACATTACTGCTAAAATTAAACATGTGTGCTTGTTCTTCAAGCTATGGGAAAACTGAGCACCACAAAAATAATATTCTGACAATTTTTCTTCCCATTACTGACATAGTGTCAGTGTTGTTGTGTATAAGCCTGGAGAGGCTGGGTGGTTATAAAATCAACCAAACAGAACCAATAGAATAAGACACTAGAGAATATAAAGAGCCAATACATTAGAATAAAATAAAAGTAATTCCATAAATACAGGCATATAAAGTAGCTTGCTATCATTATCCTCATACAAATTTTAATATAAATTATGTTCATCTACAAAATGCCAGAAATCTAACTGTTAAAGCAATAGTTAAACAGATGAACAGCCAGGTTTACAGAATGTTGCATAGCTGTGCATTAAATATAGCAGCATGGTTTCAGGTTGTATTACTGTATTATTGAATGTTTGGTTTGAAGTAACCTTTAAGAAGTATTAAACATTGGCATTGCAGTAAAAAAATTGGAAACAATATATCACTTAAGACTGTGTATCTTGTATAACCTTTAAAACCTGGCTCATAGCAGCATGTCAAATTTAAGTCTAAAAATGTTTTCATTTATATTATTTGAGAGGGAAGAGCATACGTCACCTTTGTGCAGGCCATCTGACACATATGGGTATGGGATTTCGGCCAATGTTTTGTCAAACCACTTTGTGAATCTATGTCATTGCTGAAACTACCCAATACTGTTTAAAAATAATGTAAAACAGACTAACCTTGCTAGTTGTGGCCCCTGTGGCCCCTCCTGCCTGTTTCTGTGATGACATGGAGATCATGTGACCTCCTTTTACTGCGACAAACTGATGTGCTGCTGGAGCAGCAGGTTGCTGCTGGCTCGTTACTGTGGAAACCATCTGCTGCTGCTGTGTTGAAACTTCCCCTGGCTCTTGCTTGATAATAACCTGCACAGTGAACACAGAGACTGAGACTGTACATCGGGGTTTAAATCCAACAACAGGTGGTAGATATCTTAGCTTTTAAACTTTTACTGTGTATCTTGCGAACAACATAGATACATTCATGATTAGTATGAAAAATATAAGTTAATCCTGTTCTCCTTCTTCCTCAACTGGTTGCAGACATTGGTGCATAAAAGAGAAATTAAAACTGATTTTTAAAAACCAGGGTCATCATTTATTAACCAGAGACATTCTTTATGTTCTCATCTATCCCCGTCTGTCCTAGCCTAAAGTCTAGTACTACCACAGGGAAAAATCCGGCGGCAATAAAAATATGATAGGGATAAAACGGAAACATTAAGCGAAATCATGTTTCGCTCTTTATGGACAGTGATGAGATGATGAGCATGTTGGGAGTGGGAGGATTTTACAACAGTGTGTTGACACTGTGTACATGAGAGTGAAAATGAATCATGTATTCTCTCTGCAAAGCTTCCCACCCACCTCTCATCACCAGAGTGATGTCCCATTTAAACAGCTTGCCAAGGAACTCACATCTGCTGAAGATAGCGCCATGGCCTACTATTAATACCACTGTGTTTTATTAAAGACACAGATGCTACAGAGAACTCTGAGATGGTAGCTAGCTTCCTTGCAACAACATCTTCGTTCAGGTTGTCACACATAATTTCAACAAGATTCAGGTCTGAATTTTGACACATTCCAAAATATCACATTTCTTCTGCTTTAACCATTTCTTTTGCATATTTTATGATGCATTTCAAGTCATAGAGTAAAGACAGAGTAAAGCAACAGGTTTAAACCATCAGGGTTGTTTTGCTCTGTCACAGATGGCATGTCGAATGTTGATTGTCTATTTCACAACATGCAAAGATAGCCAATTAATTGTTTCCACTGCTACACCACAAACCCATCCATAAGTTTAGATTCCACAGCAAGTGGCAGCTTCTGCTACATGAACACTGACTTCAGGGGCTGTTTTGATGGAGCTTGAATGGGCTTGCTAATGCTTTTGGCCAGCGGGCTCACATCAAGCTTTATAGATTGGTTATAAAAATTTGTGACAGTCAGGGCATAAAAGGATCAACACCCTACAGTTTGTATATGTGTGCCAGAAAGGGAAAGACACAGAAACAAAAAGGAAGGTGGACTATAAATCACAGCTTAGTCTATTACAGACAGTGTTTCAGTTTAGTTCAGTTTACCTGAGCCCACCCATGGGTCGGAGTTTGACCCACACACAACTAATACCTTTCTTATACACTTATATTCCCAAAGATTTGTGTGCTTTAGTTAGAAACCAATATTTAAGACTAGACAATAAATAAATCCAAGTTTTTGTCCTTTATGTCATCTATAAGCAGAGAAAGACCTTAGGACTTATAAGCACGTAGCTCTCAAGAATCTATGTTAACAAGGCTTTCTCACCTTCACCCCTGAAGAAAGGAATGTGCCGGTGTGAACTTTAGGGGCTGGAGAACGAGTGCCTTGGGCTGCAGACTGTTTGGCTGAGGGACTTCCTGTGTGGTTATTTGCATAAAACACACAACAGATCATGAAGGAGATGACTTAATTCATGATGGCAGCATCACCCATCCATGTCGAAAACATCGAGCTCATTGTAATGTGAGGAATATTAAAAGAAAAATTATGCAGCTTTGACTTTCTTGCATTACTCAGAGACATTGTAGTTTACCTCCCAACCTACTGTATCAAAAAACTGGTGAATCAGCTACATCATCCACATCAACCTCATCTGGGTTGATAAAACATCGCTTTATAGCACTCCAGCTACATTGCTAGTTCCTGTTGAGCTATGCACTCGGTGAGGAAATGTAGGAGTAGCTGAGTGGCTGAGATAGTGGGCAATCTCAGAGAAAGAGCTTCAAAGTGGAACATTACACAGCATATACAACTAGAAAGCACAACAAACCAGATGCTACGGGAGGACTCTGGTCCATGGAGTAGTTCCTGCCACATAAAAACACATGTATGCTCGATCCTGAAGATATTAATAACAACAATAACAATAATAATTTTAACAACACTAATAACAGAACATTACATTCACCGCACAGTCTGTTTGTGCGTGAATATAAATACAGCAACCCATGTAAAACCTAGAATTATGAGGTCTTATTCAGTTTAACATCCTCCTAATATGGCAATGAAAAACAGCAACATAGTGTCCATCATAACTTTTCATTCAATGTCCATGCTGCTGGCTCACCACACATCATACTGTTGGAGTGCAAAAGAGGGGCAAACAGATGCCAAAGGACATGGGGGAGAGAGAGTGAGATCAAAAACAGAAGAAAGGAGAGGCTGAGGAAAAAACTGCCTGATGGGAAGTATAATAGGGAACAGGTGGTCTAAAGAGAAAAAAAAAATTTTCTAGGAAGTATTGTTCATTATCACTTCAGAAAAACAGTATCCTATTCACAGCCAGTTTTATATTATATGGGGACAAATCAGATACTACTTCCTGATTTTCCTGCAGTTCACATTACAATTTTATGTGTCCCTTTGAGGATATATGTACCTGTGAAGGCAGCAGATGAAGAAGTCATGCCGATTACTTGGCCTGGCTTGTCCACAATTATATAGGGGTTGTTAATAACCGATGAAGAGCTCTGCTTGCTGTGGACAGGGGTGGAGGTGGTAGGCGTGCGAGGCAGCGGGGAGTGGCTTGGGGTGGAGATCGGAGACCCTGCAGAAGGGGTACATTACATGAAAATGTAAATGAAGATGCTGTATCTGGGATAATTGTGCCCAGATACAGCCTCACAGGCTGGGTTACTTTTATTACTGTGAGGGTGTAAAGAACTGGCACTTGTAAAGAACAAAATAGATGTTGCCTCAAAGTTTTTAATAACTGTCAGTGTAGAAGTTGGTTTAAGTTTCCCCAAATCGCAAAAGTGATACCCAAGTTAAATTGACCACTGGGTGGAGACACTAACCTGATACAATTTTACAACTCATTGTGATTGGTTGGAATAATTTTCCAGGAGATTCTGCAGGACTAGGTGGCTGCCCTTGGGGGACAATCTTACAGCTTGATGTGATAGGCTGGAAAGCAGAGTTGCCATGGGAACCCAGAGTGATTCTATCACTGGCTTTGGGTCGGGTTGGTGTGCGTTCCTCAGTGGCGAGGCTTGAGTTATGACCACCTGCACACCTCCCCGTCTCTCCCTGGATAAGACCTGGAAATAAATGGGATCATATATTAGTGGGTATTCACCATCAAACATATCTGGAGTTGAGCTACACATTCTTTGACACAGTATTGTAGTAGAAACCACTGAGAATTGACTCAGTGTGAGAAAAGGAAATTAACAGTCTAGAAGATTCAAATCACAGAATTTACACTGTGCTACAACCGATACACACGGTACATTACATCAAATGTAAGAACCAATAATGTATTTTATTATACAGTTAACTGTATTGTGACGTTGTGTGCAACGTGACCAATTTATTACCCAGTCATTCTCAATATCTGATAGTATCTACTAGCAGTTGAGAATTTAAAACACTAAGAAACGAAGGAAATCAACTCCCACAAGCTGTCAGCATCCTGTAATTTACAAACATATCAGAGAAGACAACAATCTGTGTACCTTTGTCACCAGTTGAATCATGTGAAATGGGGGAAGTGGAATGTCCGTGAGTGTGGGCCAATGAGGTGCTTGATGTGGGGCTGGACACTTGGTTGGCGACTTTGGATGAACATGGCTGAGGGATGTAGTCGTCCCCAAGAGAGTTCCTGTGAAGTTCCACGTCAACAACCTGCAACAAGCACAGCTCATCGTCAGGGTGAAGTTCTGAGAATATCAGAAAACAAAAAAAATGTAGACAATGTTTAAAACATACCGTTTCTGCCCCCAGTGTCTGCAATCCAGTGTATGTTCTGTCCAGCTGTTAAAAAAATGCAGTTTAACATAAAAGACGTACAAGGCAGACACAGTAAATAGACATAAGTTATACTTTCATGGTTGTCAGTGTCAAATATGAATTCATAACCTTAATCAAGTAATTACAATCCCTGCAAAGGGTTTCCATTTTATCTGTATTGTGTGGTTTATAGCCCTAGTAATGTCACGTTTAATGAAGTGTACCTCAACTTACACTTGTAGTTTCTTGCCAAAAGACACATAATTATTTACTATTGTCTTTCATTATCCTATAATCACTTACGGTAAAAGTATTGCCCAACTTAATGGTACCATGATCTCTCTCATTAAAAATGGGCCTTTCTGAACCCGGTGAGCAGTATTTCTAGTGGCAGAACCAGAGTCATTACAAAAACTAAACTCCTCAAACACATTAAGATGATTTTGAGAGGGTAGTTCAAACTGCGTGCGTAAAAATACTCTCTCAGTCTGAAGTGGAAGCGTTCAGTGATGCTGGAAGGAGTGATGGTGTGGTCTGTGATTTCCTCTGACCTTTAACTGATGAATGATATCAATACGTTTGTTGCGAAGGTCTTTGAAGTGGATCTGGATCCTCACAGGAAACTCACCCCAGCCACGACGCGTTAAATGAAAGGGAGGCTCACTAAAAACAAGACATTCAAAAAGACTTGTATACCCTCATTATAATACCAATCTCGAAGGAAAAAAACCCTATAGAAGACACATCACAATGACTTTGTAAATATATCAGCTAAGCCCTCACCATGGTTTCTGACTCCGTCTAAGTTAATCTGTTAAAATCAATGGCTTTAAGGTTCCTCTCATCCTCTTCTTTGAAGCCTGACGTTTGCATCCCACATAACAAACAGTGACCTAACTGCCTACTTTTAGAACACCGTGTGTGAGTGTGCAAGTGTTGGATCTACACAGTCTCCCATTTACATTCTGACTGCGCAGAGTCAGCACGGCCTGTGTGGGGTTTACTGGGAATGAAGACTTAAGTCGGCCAGAGAATGCTTATGTGTAGCTGCTATACTAAGTGAGCGCCTTGTCAGCTGAAACAGCCAGGGGGCTACGGCTCAGGATACGCATTGCTGACTGATGAAAATGATCACTTATTCAAAGCTAGGGAAAAGTCAAGCCCTTTTCTACATTTAGGGCATAAAACTAAAGTCATACTTCTTAACTACAAAGCCTTGAGGTTATGAAAGTTCTGCTCATTCTTTTAATGATTTCTAATTGGACAAGTTAGGGTGAAGGCAAGTTGTTGAAGACGCATGTAGTAGGTGTGTCCGCTATTAGTCATGCTCATGATGACTTCTACTCTGACTCAATCTGTAACGAAATATGTCACAGACCCCACCTAATGACTGTGTGTGCATAACAACTAGAGACATGTCTACATATTTGCCCAAGTTTAAGTGATCAAATACTGATAAATGACACAAATATCTTTTTCAACTCGTATTGCTAGGGACTGTGTCCCAATATATCCACAAGGTGGCACCACAAGGTTGTTGAAGAAAGATTTTTAGAGCATTGTGTTTACTGCCAAGAAACTATATGCCATAGATAATGTGAATTGGGGAAAACAACTTTGTACTAGCCAACACGTGTGTTTCTTATACATCAAGGTGCTCTTATTCAAAAGAACTTTCTGACCTCCTTTGGTTTGACAAGTCATGCATGGAGAAAAGGGTGGGGAGAACTACAGGGAGAATAATAATCAGGTTAGAAGTAAACATTGTATCCATGGGCAACGCAATACTATGAGATAAATTTATTGATGACAGTTTATTTCTCAGATTTTTCAAGTAACCACATAGAGCAACAACCACGCAATACTTATAAGAAGAGTACTGCTCTGCCTACATCTGTAAATGTGTGTGGCTGTTGCCAAAAATGCTATTTTTTAGTTTTAGAAAAACATACCTGACTTCTACAAGGTCATTGGGTTTATAGCTGGGATGCAAAAAGAACCAGACTTTCTTTACAAAGTGGTCAATACTTGGCTCCCTCCTGGATCCTCTGACATAAACCATCCACTTATGGGTTGACTGGTCATTCTCTTCCCGCTTATCTGGGGGAATATACCTGAAACAAATGAGGTGAGTCAACACATGAAAAAAGACATTTTTAAATACGACACCAGAAACAAAAAACAGGTTTGGTAAGCTATGACGGCACTGGTATTTTTTCACAGCTTCATTTAAGTGGAAACTTTGAGGGTGTAGGGGGACACTTGAATTTACAAACATATTGATTACTAAGTATAAGCATTTCAAACAACCTGTGAATGAAATCAAAAGCCATAATGGGTAGTGGAGGTCAGTGTGGACACATCTAATCCTATCTGACATTTATTAACACCTTACAGCGCATTGTATTTCAGGGGAAATAACAACTAAGCCCTCTTAAGTCCATTTCAAACATGAACTCTGAAGAACATGCTCCAGAGTAAGCCTGGAGTTATCGTTTCAGAAGTAGTAAAGGACAGAACACCATCCATGTGAATGATGCACACAACACCTAAACATTATCTGGGCAGTTCATACAAGAGATGATCATAAGCAACCAATAGAGGTATGATACCGACGGTTTCACAAAAAAATGTTTGGTGATAAATAGTACCTCCGTTTGATTGACAGATTATAGTTGTGATCTGCTAAATTCTTCTTCCTTTCATGAACAGCAGTTCCCTGATCTTCTCATCTGTCGAGCTGCTTTCTTATGACTTTTATCTAGCTACCCTTGTGACTTTATTTACTCCCACTCTTATGAAGCATAATTAATGTCATCATGGAGGTCTTCACTAAGCTTTCAAAAGGGATTGAGACTTGAGGAAATCAATCTACGACATTGTACCTTGGTAGTAGAAACCACTAAACATGGATTCACTCTGGTATAAATGAAGAAAATAAATGGTCTAGCAGAGTCAAGTCAGAGATACACAGGCTATATCATGTCAAACACAAATATAGGATCAGTGGCCCTGTAGCTCACTGGCTTGTTCTATCAAGAATAAAAAAACAGCTGAATTTGCAAGGTTATCAGGTTCTGTTGCTATGTTAAGAGTCCTGTGGTGTTGATACAGAGGATCTCCCAAAAGAAGTAGGTGGTATTTTCGCAAGAGGATCACACAACAAATTAAATGAAAGTCAATATAAGACTTCCTATTAGTACTAAATAGTAACTACTGTATATTGACATCCGGAACTAGTTTCATGTTATAAGTCATGAAAATACAAGGGATAGTTTGGATGATTACTTGCAACAATTCATGCATTCATGCAAGTACTCACATATACTATCACCCCCCACAAAGCCCCGATAATGTGCAGAGTTTAATCTTAGTATCAATAGCGTTTGAGACATTTAAAACAGTAGCAAAGGTATTGTAAATTGAACATATTTTGTAGTCTCACAGAACTGGCCTCGAGGAAAGAAAATTGGGAAAAAAACTGAAGTAAACTGAATCAAGACTGAACTTGTATCAGCTCTTCACTGTATAGTATTGCAAAAACAAGGCTAATTCAACTTAGGGTCTATGCATGAAAGGCCCTGTTCAGACTAGATATTAAGATGTGTTCTTCATGAACTTGTCACAACTGGCAGCTTTAATGTCAGATGTTAATGCCTCCAAGATGCCCCAAGACTCAATCACTCAAACAACATTCAGAGTTGGTCGTTGATTTGGCAAAGGTAAATATGACCTGGACTACATTCAGTAGATGATGTTCTCTGTTCTACCATTATTCCATTACACCTGATATAGAATATGCCCTTAATCAACTTACAATGCTGATGCATTCTGTTCAACCCATGCAGATCCAAACATGGTTGAAGCATAGCATGTGTAGCTTCAGTGATACCAAGCATACCATGGAGTGTCAGTGAAAAGATTAAGGGCTGAAAAGTGGTCTGACTGATCAACTCATACAACAAGTAAGAAAAAAAAAGGAACAAACAAGAAAACACCACAAAGTTTCCAACAGCCTTTTAGCAGAAACACAATAAATCCTGCCTATCAAACTTGACACCCTATACTTCTTGCACAATAAGTGCAAGATAATGACATTTTTCATTTAGGCTTTTAATCAAATGTGATTATTGGCACGCACAGCTGGAAAGTGAGCTCTGAATAACAGTGATTTCTCCTGTTGCAAGCGGAGACAAATTCTAATTCTAGGTGTGAATTTACATACTTATTGACCTCTTGCTACCAGACGAAGACACAGATATTTCGTTTGGTCTGAACAGGTTGGTAGACACTAAAAACGCTACAAATTAGTGTCTACAAAATGATGAAAATGTGTAATTAATCAGAAGGGCAGTAACTAACAAAACAATACATTTAACCATTTAGATGATGGCTGATGATAATTGAAGTGAATGAAATGAACCGATGACTGATCAAGACTTGGATGAGATGCCCAACACAGAAATACTGTATTACGTGGGTAAATAATATCAACAATCCTGATTTCCTCTGTGAAGCCAAGCAGAGGAGGAAGGAGCAAGGAATACTTTAAGAACATGTACACCTCACTCAAGACTTGAGTGCATTTTGTTTTTATCATTCTGTTTTAAGTGCACTTACTTTGACACATTTCCCACCACGATTGTCTTCTTTGCATAGAGTCTAGATGCTTCATCTCCTGTGGTGAGATAGGTCACCCTGTGTTCTGCTCCAGCAGATGACGGTACACCAAATGTATCCTGTCACAAAAACAATTCACAGCTAATGTTAGTAACTCAACTTTGATTTGTTGCAAATAGTCAATAACTTTGTCTGCATCAGTTCTACTCACTTTGCCTGTGTTGCGGCCCGATCTGCGCTCTTGCCTGCCGTTCTCATCTCTCCACATCCCCTCTACATCCCTATCACCTCCGTCTCCTTGTTGTGAGAGGGATTCTGACTCTGAGTGGGCCAAAGATGGGGTCTCTGAACCCTGGTTGAGAGGGGAAGAAGACCTGGATGGAGACTCCAGAAACCGCCTGATTGCTGGATGGTTTAACACTGCAGGATCACTCTTTGTGGACATCTAGGACCATAAATGGAGGAAATACTAGATGTTACCATACCATACTTACATAACCATATCATAAATGCATAACGCAAGAATATTCAAATTAACCTCTGGGTGCTTGGTCACCCCAATGTTGGCATAGTAATTGGCCACTATGCATGCCCGCAACTTGTCCATCATTCTCCTCGCTTCATTGAGTCGCTGCAAAACAGAGAAAGCATATATGCAAGTGCTGTTTTTAATTGCAAGTCCTCTGTTTTCTGCAGGATGATTTTAAGTGATGATTTTAATATTTTTAAAAGAGGACTTGCACATCAGTTTAATTATATTTCTTAATCAAGATTGATCCCGATACCTGGCTGATCACATCTATCTCGTGCTCTTTGTTCTTCATCTCTAAAGAAAATTGCTCTCTGATGATGGCATCAATCTTCTGTACTGTTGCTTCTCGGGCTGTTAGGAAAAATGGGGTAAAAAAAAGTAAAGACCTGGATGAATGAGTACAGACAGTTATTTACTGTAACAACATGCAAAACAGGTGGACTGGGTCAGAGTTAAAAACATATGATCTCACCATTATGCTCGGCTGCTTTGTTTCTCTTACTGTTGTGGACCAATGATATATCCTCGTAGTCAGGATCATTGCCCTCAATTTTCCGCTTAATTCCTGACATGGCTGCCTGATAGGAAACATTTATATGATGAATACTGCACATCATTCATATCTGTGTCTCAGTGGCTAGTTGTCAGGACACTTAGCAGTAAGTTAGCCGGCTAACAGAGGAGCGGCTAAAATCCATTGCATGTTAACGGAGCAGCTGGCTACGTATGCTAATACGGGCTAGCAGAGTGAACTCTTGCTTACAGCATTTTAGATCGCCTGTTGGCTGTGGGAGATACAAGTGGCACGAAATGAAAGAGATATATCTGCTCCTTGTAAGGCCAATCGCATCACGGTAGTTGAAATCACGCAGTCGTATTGTAATGTTATGAGTTGTGATATCCGTCGCGGAAGAGGCAGCTATAAAACATTAGCAACCGCTATCAGAGTTTGCTATGCTAGCTCGCGTTAGCCTGTAATTCAGATTCAGATTTTATCTATTTGGAGATGCAAAATTACTTACTGGTGGGCACTATGTTCTAGAGCAGTGCTACTTTGTAAAGCGTGTCTTTTAATTCAATGTCACCATCCCCGTTGCGTTTTGATATGTTCTTCTTAAAGACGCGTGTTAATTGCTAAATCTGAAGCGAGACATGCAAGCTAGCTAAACATGTCAAAGTTAGCCGAACATATCAGTAATGCAGCCACCAGGGGCCACTATTCTACAAAACACACACACACACACACACACACACACACACACACACACACACACACACACACACACACACACACACACAC
>JAPTHA010000010.1:8982746-8997089 GCA_029814585.1 Gymnapogon annona
AACACACACACACACACGCACACACAGGATCACCACTCTTCATGTCCGCAGAGATGGTGAACATATATTCATATCAGATTCACCTTCAAGCAAGCACACACAATCAGATGCTCTTTTTAACGGTCATATGGCACACAGTACTCATTGGCTTCTCCTATTTCACACCTGGACAAATACAAATTCTAAGAAGATGGAGAGAATAACATCTGGCAATCACTCAACCGGGTTAAAGCATGATAGAGACACGTTTTTAACAAGCCCTGACATGTGCCCCTCCCCCTTCCACCACAACCAAACCACCTGCCTATTAATTTCACACAGAAGAGAAAAATATCCAGAATAATCCTTTGAAAAACACAAGATAACAGGAAAATAGCAAGGCATAATGAAATCTAGGTTAACCAAGGGAAGCTTAACAAGGAACACACTGGTGTCAGTGAGGTAAAGAAACACGCATTGTAGCATTTTAAAAAAGGTCAAGGGATATTGTTATATGGTAAAATTCCACAGGGCTTCTGCTTGAACCCATACCAGTCATTTTTAGTGTTTGTCCAACAGGAAATTCAGGAGGTGTATATGTTTGAGAACGGGTGCAGCATAGATTCCAACTAGAGTCAAGATGAATAAACAGAACAGTGACAATCTGTGTTATTTCACACCGGGACTTAAATTGATCACATGTTGGTGATATCCGTTAATAGGACACAGATTATAAAGAATTAATAACAACAATCCTATCTTTGAATCTCACATCTCACTTTTGATGTCCTATTAAGAAAAATAATGTCTTACTTCCAAAGTGTTTCTTTTTACACCCAATATTAATTTATGTATAATAATCTCCTACAACAGAAATAACCCGATGGCTTAAGGAGTTAAAATTACTGTGGTACTTTATGGTGTTTTCTTTACAGAGAAGGCATCTGGGTGGTTGTATGAGCAATAATAAAGGCATGCCAGTGTAAACACAGACATCTAAGCCTTGTCTGTATTCATCTACTTAACAACCCGACAGGTAGGGCTAAAAAATAGGCAACTTTTAACCCTAACAACAAAACACAGCTTCCTGCACGTCATTTAATTCAATACACTTACTATACTTACCTATATCTTTTTAAATTTGTCTGGGGAAAAAAAATCTAAAACCAATATATGTTCTGTCACAATTAATTCAGACAGCCTCTTTACCCTTGAGGCTTCTTCTCATGAAAGGACATGAACGTGACACTTCAAAGCAAAGCAAAAAATCTCCAAACCCGTTCAAGTGAACAACTTCCTCTCAAAAAAGGCATCTTTCTTTCCTAAAACAGACTGTAGCTAATCGCACCACACCAGAACCGGCGATGACAACCATTGCTGATAATCACCACTCTCAAAGAAAAAGAGGTGATGACTTTGGAAGTCCCCAAATGATTTGCATGACACGTGCAAGTTATAGGAGCCCAGTTGGCTGAAGAAGAAATGCCAGACCACTTACAACCACTTGTGTCTATAAGGCAAGCGCGGGTGTCAAACTGCTCACTTGCTGATTTTAACCTAATACCGTGCACCCCATGTAGTTGTTCAGTATGTTTATTTCACTGTGCAGAATTCAGAAGCATTTGTTGGCTTCAGAAAGAAATATATATGTGTTGCTTTAAAATACTTGGTATGTTGTTTGAAATCAGTTGTCTAATAACTGTTGAAACAGATTTTTATTCAGCAGGCTCACTTTGGATCAAAAGTAATGTATGCAAAGTGATTGCATGTTATATTTGTGAGAAAGTTAGTAATGGCAGATCCCCTCCAGTGGGAAAAGCAGCTATGAGTGGTATTATATACCCTTCTGAGGTATCCAATCCAACTAACTGCAGCTGTGCACAAGGCTTGAGGCCCTGCAAAGTATTTATACCAGCAGACAAACAGCAGACAGGCAGGGGGAATGAAAATGTTAGTGAGCTTCTAAGAGAGAAAGCATCATACAATGACAAGGTTGTCGATGAGGAAAGCACATTGGGAATCAGAAAGGGGAAAGAGAAATACAGAAATCATAAGTTGCGATAGAACTAGTAAGTCAGTGCATATGCATGTATGTATGCATGCATGTGACCAAAATAGAAAAACGTGCGGGGGAGGTGTAGCATGTTGATTTTTCCACGTAGCTCTTGAGGGTAGATTGATAGTGCACGTGTGACTACTTGGCACAGTGAGAACCCTGCTCAGTCTCTGCTCAACAGAATAACAATCTTTTTTTCTTTCTCTCTCTTTTCCCCTCATCTCTATACCTTTCATTGGATGTTTTTCTCGGGAAGTGTTTTGCAGTTCTTGAAAAACGGGTTTGAGCATGAGCAGGACTGGTGGGCACATGTGACGTTCTGTCAAAGCATATTCCTAGAAGCAACGTCCAAGAACAAACCCTCTTCAGTGTCATGCCTTTACTCCAAAAACATGAAACCACAACCTGTACACAACAGGAAAGTGTTTTGGCAGCTACCTACACAGTCTACTGAGTCAAGAAAAATGATGCAATACAGCTTTAGTAATCTAGTGTTCTCTTTGTCTCCCATTCTCTCTCTCTCTCTTTTTTTTTTTTTTAAAGGAGGCTTACACCATAGTTGGCTCATGTTAAATTCCAAAAATTCAGCTATCTTGCCAGGATGAGGCCAAAAAAGTTTCATATTTAGAGTGATTTGACATTACTCACTTCATAATCTGGTGTTATATTCTCTATTCCTAGAGGAAGACTAGATTGTAACATAAAGATCCTCGAAAGCTGCCTAACCGATGTAAAAAAGGTGGCGACCTTGACTATTGGCCGATGGGAAGAGAGAAAGACTGAGTTGGCGGATGACGGTTTCTCTCAGCACTAAGCATGAAGAGTGCATCCAGATGTTGCGCTCACATTTTCCTTCAACTCTAACAGGCTGAGGCTGTAAAAATAACACAGGGCAAACAGCCACCACGGGCTTTCCTGCCACTCCACCAGAACATTAGACAGAGTCAGGCACACAGAAACTGTGAAAATATGTATGGGATATGACATCATCGTATAGAAATAAAGAGAGAAACACAACTCTGTGAGGGGAAAAAAACACAAGGATAAAGTCTTAACACAGACTTCAGGAACAACAGTTAGTAGTTTAAAAAGTAGTTTATGTTCTATAGGTGGGTGATATAAATTAAATAAGATATTATAATAATTTAAAGATCTTTTCTCATTAATATACATTTGCTTGTTTTTTTTATATTGTCCAGCTTTGGCTGTACTACGTTTGTCTTACCTGACACCAGTATGTCATTGCGCAGCGCACAGACAGCATACTCTGACTTGGTGAACTCAGGTAGTTTGGCCAGTGATTTCCACTCTCCTGTGACTGGATCATAACACTCAGTGTAGGGCAGGTTGAAGCCTCCCACTCTCTCACAGCCACCCACCACAACAATCACCTCAGAGTAGCCAGTCGACCTGTAGGCAGAGAAGGAGGGAAGATGAGTGAAATGGAAAAAAAAAAAAAACACAGCTATTCTAACATACATGAAAACAAGGCTGTGTGACTGATGTGTAGGTCTGTACAATGAGAAGGAATACAGGAATACATATAAACATGTCAACACTATGAGGGATCTTTAATTATTAGCATGACAGGAACAGACTAGTGGTTTCCACAGGAATAGCGCTACTTATGTGCCAGGCAAAGTTCAGTTTATTGTCAAGGTATCAATCTAGGAACAACAAAAACACATTTGGGGCTAGACTTATTCCATCATCACAAAGATTTCCTATGCAGCTGTTCCAAACACATGCCGTGGATATGACCACATTTCCTAAAGGGAGCTAATTACCTGCAGCTTCTTTTATTATTGTTACATTCTGAAACACTACTGGATAAAGACTGTACACAGTAAAGCTATACAAAATGTTGCGGACCTCTGATTCAAAGCAAATGTTTTCCTTGGTATCTTCCCTATAGCATTCATTCTGTTTATTCAGTACATGAAAAAACATAGTTCAGTTCAGACACAGGCACGAGATAAACCCTGTTGCACAAGCTCACTGTCTGTGAGACAGTTAAGCCCAGGAGCAGTTCAGCACGTGTGAGCACTGAATTTTCAAGGCATATGAAAAAAAAAGCCCGGGAGTCAACACAGAACAGGGAGAACATCTGTTCAGAGCAGGTTAGGATATAACCTCGGGGCAAACGACATAAACACAGTGGAAACCTACTGCCAGCCTGACGTACTGCTCTTAACAAATCTGCCTGGATACAAGCATAATGCTGCTAAAATACACATTACACTGCCTTATTAACCGACAACTGGAACTGGTCCCACTAAACCCTCCCAACAGGTCTAACACACAAGGGCAGCTGCACTTTTGTTTGTCAGGCTAGTCTACCATATGGTGCGTTTTGTCTTTCTAGGTTTAGTCAGCACCACCCTTTGTCATTTATCAGATATTACATATTTATATCCCATTAGATAGTCTTCAAATAAGAAAACACCAGAGATTAAAACAAAAAACCTACAGCGTAAGTAGATAAAAAGGAAAGGTGAGCTGTGTTGCTGGTATGATAACAAGACTCAACATTTCATGATTGCTTTTAATTGCATCACTTTACGTTTTACCGTTAAATCTAACCTGTCCGTGTATGAACATGTCCTGCCTTCCTCATTAACATTTCCTTTGCAAAACAGGGCCACAAAACAAAGTCAATGACACACTGTCTGTTCGGCACAATAACGCTCCCTGACTGTTAATTTCATACTCCTCCTCAACAACAAACAAAACAAACAGCACTGAGATTGCACACAGGGTGCAGTCTTTAGTTATACAACCTGCGTAATTACACATTTAAAATCAGCAATAGAGGTGTAACAAAAAAAAGTCAGATCAACCCATTTGTCTCCCTCTCCCAGTAGATAGGAACTGGTTCACAACACAGCCAGTAAAACATTTCAGTGATTAATGAAGAGGATAAAATCATAGACAAGAGACAATAATGTTTTTACTTGATGTGCTTGTCGTGTCTGTTGCATTAAATAGGGCCATGTGATTGTTTTACCTACATAATAGGTATAACTAGTCAGTCAACATTTTAGTTACCTGCGTGGACGAGTTCTGGGTGACATCATTTCATTTCCTAGCACATGATAGCGCCTGGCCTCATGGAGGAGCTGGTAGCACTCTGGGGCATTTTGAATCAGCTGGTCTCCCTCTACTGTCTGGACGAAGTAGTTTGGGTGGAGCAGGGGCAGGCGCACGTGGTGCAGCAGTTCCTTGAGCATGGGCCTCCTGTGCTCCACATTGTAGTATACCCATCGCATCACTGCCTCAAACACCACCTCCTCTTTACCGATGGACACCTCATCACTACCAATGTACTCTTCCAGCTCTTCCTTGTGAAGGTCAAGGAACTCCTCATGTTGAGCCACCTCTGAGAAGTTGGCCAGGGCATAACTGCGGCAGCGACTGGCGAGCTGCTTCAAGGAATGGGCATCTGCAAAACGTTGAATGCCGAGGCAGTTGCACGGGTCCAGCTGGTCTTCCAGAAATTTTGCGCAAGCATCACGCAGTGTGGTGATCTGAAAGAGACTGGAGGTCTCGAAGAGAAACTGTACATTCTCTGTAGTGATCTTGGCTCGTCCGGTGTAAACATAGGTTAGGAAGGAGTCCATGGCTTCAGCCAAGATGCCATTGATCTCGACCAGCATCTCACGGCTTTCACGGTGATCATTGCAGAACATGGCTCTGAAGTAGGAGGAGCAAGCAGAAAGGACAGCGCGATGGCATGGGAACTCACGTCCTTGTACGCTGATGACCACATCAGTGAACAGGCGGCAGTCACGAAACTCATTGAACACCTGCAGAATGCCATCTGAGTGAGAGGAGCCAGAGCAGAAGTCCAAAACATCCTGGTTGGTTAACGTTTTGGAGTCAACCTCAAACACCTTTGAAGAAAACACATAAACATATTGGTTATAATTTGATATAAAAGATGTAACCTCAAAAACGCAAAAAAAATAAAGCCATTTATTTGTTATACACCTTGCGCTTGACAGCTGGTGAGTCTTTGATCCCAGATTCCTCCCTGTTCAGCCGTCTCCCCAGAATCAGCACCATGGCTGCCACCTTCAATGTAGACTTTCTCTAAATTTTAAAATGACCTGAAAAAAAATTTGTGTGACATTGAGCGCCATGACAAACAGATGATTATTGTGAAATATTACATTTTGCACTGACTAACAGTTAATATGGTAATAGCTGGAAAGGATGATGAAATCATAAATAGCATCCTTACTGGATCATTGTTGTACAAATTAAAGACATCTACCATAGGCAAACAAAGCACTCACAACACAAAACCACAAGACGTGAGTACTGATGTGAGAGAAAACACAAGGGCTAGAAAATATTTTCTCCAAGTCCAAAGGGTAATATATACCGTCAGGTTATAGAAAACTAGTTTAAAGGAATTACATGTGAGAAGTACATTAGTCCTTGTGAAATTTCCTACAACTAATTAATATAGCCAAACCCTTATACCCTGCAGTGAAATGGACCTGATGACAAAGACACACAAACGGGAAAGAGGGAAGAGGTTGAGCAATGGTTGAAAGCCAACCCACATGTCAATCAAGTTTGTTTTGAAAGAGTGTGGGCAGGGATGCTACCAGCGGCACTACATGGCCACTGTTTGTAAAAGTGTAATTCAGGAATGGTGATAACCTTGAGACATATTTTGTTTGTTCTGTTTCATATGGACATAGCTTTGCCACTTTTGTCTTTTAAAAAACTATAATAAATAATAACAGATGGGCCACTGGATTTGTTTACAATGAGCAGGGTCGTTAAACCCGCTGAACAAAACATCCTAAAGTCTTATTTATGGCCCTTTAAACTGTAATCAAGCTGACAGTAGGTCTGAACTTTGCTCTTGTGAGGTCATTTATGTCGTTCAAGCCTATTATTACCTATGAGATACCTAAGTATCTCATAGGTAATCTATTCATGAGATACTTGTGAAGTACTACCTTGTTGAACAGTCGTCTAGACTGAGTCAGAGGACTGGATTAATCGAAATATGTAGCTATGTGAGAGGACAATCAGTCTACTTTAGAGGAGGAACATATCTAAAATAATGTTATAGCAGACAAAAAGACGTCTTATTGTCATTTATTGTTATATGGCTCCCTAGAAAGAAGTAACTTCAAGTGTATTCAGGTAACAATAATGGATGGACACGTGTTTAGTGTAAAATAAAGATAGAGAAAAACCACTAAAACAGATGATTCATTAGAAGTGTTAACTTAATGAGTATCCGGTACTAACTTGCTCAGACAATAATAATGTATTCATTAATCAAATCTGGACTAAAAATAGAGCAACTGATCAGACAAAGGAGCCTTCTCTCCCGCCGACCGTTAGGCTTTGAAAACAGACTGGAAAATGGAGCTGCGCCGTTTCCTTATTTTTTAACAGCCACATATAGAAAAAAAGGGGGAAAAAAAGAAATACAGTCAAAAAAAACCTCACGATATTCTTTACAATAAGAAAAACTTGACTTGTTACCTGATACAGAAGTCTCCGGATGACGCTTCGTCTTCGATGAAGAGCAGAGAAATAAACAAAAAAAAACTAAGTAAATATGGTTCCTAGAAAGTTTAAACAACTTATCTATTGTCTATCTATCTATTGTCTAGTGCCACGTAGTTATGGGAAACCAACTAGGCTGTAATACAGCCGAGACATTTTGATTTTAACTCGATAGAAGACAAAAACAAAGAGGTCTAACTAGCTATCTGTAAACACAGGACCAATTTATACTTGTCAACGGGGAGAAAAAAACAGCCCTCTGTGCCCACTCAGCTGCTTTTACTGATGCATTGTGGGCGATGAAGTTCATGTAAGAGGAATGCTGTATGTTGTTAACAGTGAGGAACATCATTTCCCAAGTGCCTCGGGTTCTACACGTGGCTATCCTTTGTTTGCAAACAAACACAACTTTTAGTCGAGAAAAAGTTGACAACATGTATTGAGAATTGGGCAAAATACGACAGTAAGTCCGAGTCACGGGTAATAAGCTTGTATTATATGTCTTGCTTATCTTGGATCAGCGTTTAGGATATATGGACACAGTGTTAAATGTGAATAAAAGGACGAACGTCACTGTGTTATTTATAGATTTTAACGGATACGTTTTTTACGTAGGACTTTTGAGGAATAAAAGAAACACGGGGCATGTGTGTGCTAAACAAAAGGCTCAGTTGTAATGTGATCCTGAAGCCACGTGAAAACAGGATGAAACGCAGCATGTGTTGTTGCTTTGCTTTTTTTTCAGGTGAAGAGGAAGGAGGAGACTTCATGAAACAAAGGATGTCACAACTTCCTAGCGCCGTTGCAATAATATCTGAGTGTGTCAGAAGTGCTGGGCCTGGGAACAGTTGTTTCTTTCACTATTCACAACTGAAACTTGTAGCGTGTCTTCTACATGTAATACAATTTATGTACCCGATGATCTAGACGTTGAAACTGTAGATGTACTCAATGCTGAAGCCTCATATTTCAGTCACATAAAAGCTTCAAATGGATTTGGTCTCTGTTCTTGGAACCATATACATATGTACACATTAGCAGAGACACCTTGAAGTTAAACCACTAAATGGATATGACAGGGTATGAGCAGCTTGACGGGTCAGCTCTAGACATCTGCTCCAGAACAGAACCATGCAACAGGAGGTATGCCAAACCTTACTACCTATGCAAATATGTGTCCCTGAATTGATACAAAATAACTTCATGATTAATGTGTCTTTCTTCTTCACATGCACGTCCATGTGGGTGAAGGGTGAGCAGCAGAATCAGAAGGATTAGATGGCTAAACTTTCATACACACATGGATCCAGTTGGTAAGAGAGCATGAAGAGGACAAATGTGTCCCTCTGCTGTTCAGCATTTGTATCACTTACATATGTCATACAGTATCATCAGTACACACCACACTTTACTCAGGAAGCAATCTTCTTTGTCTTTAATGTCATAGATATCTACTTTTTGGAAAACTGGTTTGAAACCATAAAGAGCTAAGTGCTTTGTTATTGTGGTCATAAAATTAATGAGGCAGAAACCTGGCAGACATTCGGGCTCAACATATTTTCATCACCTTCAAGAACTACATGAAAAAATAAAAGTTATGTTTACCACTAAGACAGTTCCTTTAGAAAAGAAAAATAGATACACACATCAGACAGCTGTAAACATGTATGCTAAATTATTCACTAACAAACCATTGAGGATGCTACAGTAATTGAATAGAATAATAGTGATGCGGTGTTAAAACACAAGTAAAATATTTACGGTGCATATTTTCCCTTACAAACAAAAGTGTTAAGGTTGTGAAAATAATTAGATGCTCAAATGTACATTTATATTTAACTCGAAAGACAACAAAATAAGGAGACTGTCTTTGGCTCAGATCATTGCAGATAATGTTTTGGCAGTCAACTTGGAGGACATGTAAAATATATCAATCTAAGGAAATTCATGGCAGGAATGTAATTCTTAAAGAATGAAAAAACATTGATCGTAAAATAGAGCACATCTTTAGGTGTAAAAACATGTCAATGTTTCTAAAAAAGTCTTGATATTTCACGTTCTGAAATTTCCCCGTGTGGGACTAATAAAGGTGTATCTAATCTAATCTAGTGTCTTCACTCATATGGAGAACATGCCATTCATGTTCTCCCAGATATGTTGTGTTTTTCTTTTGTTACCATAACTTAATATGCAAGAATATTAATATTATTGGTCGTCCATCTAACGCTGAGATTTCTACCACAACAATTCTGGAATGTTTTATGACATGGTGATCTGGTCTATTCTCCTTTTTCTGAGAAATAGTTCCATTAAAGTATCATAGATCTCCCTGTACCTTAGTCCATACAAATAGGGAGCGATTGCCCTGGGGAGCAACATAAAAACTGACATGTTAACCATGCTGATCCAAACCTGAACATCCTGACTAATGTTTTTATTTTGAAATAGATAAAGCTCCAGGGAGAAAACGAAGCCAGGGGCAAAGTAGAGCAGGAGCAGAACTCCATGGGCAAGAAGTGTGACTCTGGCCCGAGAGAAGCGACTATGCCAGATCCCCTGTGTCCTGGTCACCATGTAGAGCCGGATGTAGCAGTAAAAAATGAGCGCAGCACAGACAAGTGCTGCAACGATGAAATACATGTGGATCCAGTCCATGTTTTTGATCTGAATGAAACCGAGGGAGATGAGGACCAGACACATATACATCATCTCATCAGGACGTACCCCCCTCACCTCCAACATGATCGCCAGGGTGAGAGGAAAAGTAGCTGCTATCAGCCACACAATTATTAGTATGCGATAGATACGCGCTGGTGGAAGGAGGTCGTGGTATCGTAGAGGCCAGCGAACAGCTGCGTAGGTGTCAACAACCATGAGGGTGATGGTGAGGATGGCACAGCAGTAGGCAGTGACAGTGACCGCTGTGAGCAACTCACACACCAGCCATGGTATCTGGGCTCCGGCTGTGTTAAAGAGCAATGTGAGCAGGTTCAGGATGAGGAAAAGCATGTCTGCTATCAGGGTGTTCGCCACCAGCAGGTAACGAGTCTCCTTGCGCAACATACGTGACAAAAGAATACATGACAGTAGGATGGGGTTGGCGAACAAGGTAGCCAGAGTGACGACAATGGAAGGGATGCAGAAAAACTCGAGATGCCACTTTTGTAGACTGGCAGCCCATTGCTGTGTGATGTTGGAAATGTCTGTGGATGATGCCATTTTGTCTTTAAGGAAAGACAGATGCCCTCTTTGACATGTTATACAGTGTTAAGTAGTTTCCCCTGCAGCCCTCTGTGAATAAGAAAACAGTCAAATATTAAAAACATCAAACGAATAGAACACTTTTAATTGCCAAATTTACATGTTTTATTCCATTAGTAGTGCTTCTGTTGCTTTTAGGTACAAGTTTGACTAAGCATGATTTTCATCTTTATGATAAACAGCATCAACACTGTAGCTGAAGGTAAACAAAAAAAAAAAAACATATGCAAAGCTGTCCTGTATAACTGTAGCTTTAAAATGTCAAACTGCAGTTTAATATGAAACAAGTTTACAGGTGTTTCTGACAGCACATTATAGTTCAGAGTAAGGTTTCATACCATAAAACCCATGTATTTGAATGGACAACCACCACCTTGGAAACATTCAAACATGAAGAAGACAATTGTTAAAGCAAATGTGTGTTATAAAACGGTAACCCAGAGTGAAAAAAAAAAAAAACATGTCAACAGCTTTACTGTGAACAGTCTACTTTAAAATGAATTTATACAAATCTGCCGTTAAAGCACAAATAAGAAAAAATAACTTCTTCAGCCTCCATGACAAATAAATTCATATCATCCAAAATTTGGAGAATAGAACACCGCCTTGTTTCTGTTTAAACTCTGGATGACACCCATATTGACAAATTATTGATTGACCAAAGGTGTTTTCTTACCTCATATCCAGAACACAAAAAGCTGTCTGTATTGTGCATCCATTAGGCCTAATGCTTCTATAAATCAATAGGCGTTTTGCTCAACTTGAGTCCCGGACCAGCCTTATCGGACATGCTCTTTGTTGACTCACACAGATAATGCAGATAGGCAGAGAGATGTAGCACTTCACTGTCACATAGAAACAGGGAGGAGTCTCGGCCACTTTCCTGTTTCTCATCCTGTTGCTTTCATATATTTCCAAAAATTCTTTTTAATGTAATCCAGTTTTAGGAGTGACTTAAAAAAAAATTAGATCATACGTATTTAACATTTCCTTTTTAGTTTCACAGCACAAATCATGACTGTCAAACCCGTGATTGCTATGTCTTACAAATAAAGGGATTATCCTTAGGAGGATGTACAAAATGCCTTAAAGCTGTTGACAAAAACACATACTGTTTATTTCTCATTTTAAGCCTTATTGATTTTGCCAATCTACACTAGCCTCACAGCATTCAATGACAAGACTTGAATAAACACAGAAACCAACCTCAAATCAGCAGGTTTATCACAGCCTGTATTCATAAGTGAAACAGCCAGGCAACAATACCCAACATTTGTGTTTTTATGTGTGTTTTAGATAACAATGCTCTCCATCTCTAATAACAAACATCATAAAATTAAACATTAAATTCATCCAGCAGATGTATCAGTTACATGTATTATTTTTCATTTACATTTCAATCGTATTGGTCTCATTTCTTCCTTCTCACGTATGCCTTCTTGCCTTCATTCTCTTCCTCCTCCTCCTCTTCTTCATCATCATTATCACCAACAGCTTCAAAAATTTCCTGATGCTCCTCTGCCTGCCATTCTCTTACCATCAGTCTCTGAAACACATCATACTCCTCTGCTGATGCCTTGGCAACCTTTGCTAGAAAAGTGTCCTGATCCACTGCGAGGATGCTGTTCAGTTTGGGGTTCACGATAAGTGTCTGTCCTTTTTTGTCAGGTGTTTGAAACAGTCCACGGCGCTCCAGAAAACAGTGTCGACAGCGCACTTCATTCAGAGTGAAGCGAAACAATTTGGACTTGACTATCGCTGCCTGTTTGACACCCATTCGAAAGTAGACGTACTGCAGAGAGATAGAAAAACAAATGGTATTAGGAGTAACAAAGGGATAAAAAAAGAAGGAGACTACAATCCGGCAGTAAAGGCCAATTTAACATGACTGATTTTTTTTTTACAAAGAATGGATGCTGTTTGTCCAGCTCATTTTGAATATTTTAAGAAAAAAATGTAAGTGTTTCCATGCCTTGAAGTGCTGAACATTAAAGTGGGTGCGAAATATTCTCCAGATGAAACATGGAAGATGGGGAAGACAACAATGGAAAAACTACTGGAAAAAAAACATGCACTGTCTGCTAACAAAATGTCACGCCCTTTTGTTACATCTTCAGTATCCGTCTCCACTTAAACACAACATTAAATAATAACACTAAATAAGGGGAGATGGAAATAAAACGATAAAAAAAAATTGGTGGGAATTCAGACACTAAATGGCACCAAGTTAGAGCTGTCATAACCACATATGGCCACTAGATGACACTGTGTTACATGTTATGTACGGGTTATTGATCCATCTTTCTCGGTTTCAATATAGGAAGTTTAATTGACCACATAAACTAGGGGTGTGAATGAGACATACGGCCCACCAAAGGTTCCAATGTCAGCATGCACAACGAACAATCAATCAATCCAAACTCATTTCACTCATTTCCAAACATATGTTTTTTACAATAATATACCCATTACCGAATCTCTATATCTGTTACACTTTGCACAAAAAGAGTACAATTGTATAGTATTTCAAAGTTATTACATTGTTGATTTACTGGCCAGTGGGGACACTGAAATAGGTTTGACATCCCTCGTGTAAACCATGCTGCTGTGTGATCAGTATGAACAAAAGCTCATTCTTCATTTGTTCAGGTTGTTGCTGACCTGAAACTTGTACTCGAGCTCCGTCAGGTCTTCCTCTATTATGGCTGGACTGTCTCTGAAGATCTCTGTAACTTGCTGGGCAGTAAAAAGGCACTTCTCTTTAAGGAACATGGCCACGTGGTTTATTTTCTTTATAGGCACCAAAAGGACCTGTGGGTAATAGGACACCATCCTCTGAAGGCTTCCTAAACAAAAAAAAAAAGACAGAAAATGTTTCAATATTAAAAACTGCGTTTCAGCAGTAGATCAGTGAACTTTGGTGTACAGTGATCTTGATCTCACCTTCAACTAAACCATGCTTCCTCAAGTTGCCAATACGTTGCTGAAACTGTGATTCCTTGATTGTGTAAAGTTGAGGGCATTTCTCGAGTACCTTCATCACAGTGGACGCGTTGAAGCCCAAGGCGAACAGAGCTGATAAAGCGCAAAGGGCGTGTTTTGCAGGATTTGCCCCCCTGGACGCAGTCTCGTATATCTGTTCTGCCTGGAAGTCCGTAAATCCCATGTCAACTAAAGAGCGTAAAGATAGATGAGAGGAGTGCTTTCCCGACAAATCAGCGCCTTCATTGCGATTTGTCTGTAGGTCACTGCTTGAGGAACACAACAATCTGCGACTGATGCACAGTGGCTGGAGGAGGCAACAGCCAAACCGAAGAGGACTGAGCAGGGACGGGGAGATTGCAGTTCTCACGCTCCACCGAAGAACCTGTGGAATAGATATAATCGCTATAAACTACAGGATTTCTGTGATGAATGGGTCGCATAGTACACGTACCACAGTTGCTCAATGTTTTCATCTTCAGTTGGTAGCACTAGCTTAAATTAGCTCTAAAATATAAGACGCTGTC
>JAPTHA010000010.1:9050873-9061384 GCA_029814585.1 Gymnapogon annona
CTTCATTTGCTCAATTTTTTTTCATAATAAATCACTGTTGTGTTGTGGTCACAATATCATTAATAACATCCTGGATTCTCCTGCTGAGTATTCCGTGACATACCCCCAAATGTCAGCGTACAAAGGCAGATATCTAAGCAGCCTCAGACATCTCTATCAGACTGGAGATTTGTGAACACTGTGCTAAACACTAAGTGGGAAAAAGAAAGATACAGACTAGCAAATTATTCCCTTTCAGATAAACACCTGTAAACAAACCATTGGACCTCAGAAAAATGTCCTTTGGCGTCGTATCTTATTACTACAGCCAAGGGCTTTCTTCCCGTTTTGCAATAACAATTTGTTTAAAAAACAATGCCTTCTAATGATTCCAATGTGGAAACCTCCAGAAGACGCGTGAGTCTAATTACAGAGCAGAATTAGTGCTGGATCCTGTTCTACCGAGGACTTGTCCTCATCTTGAGATGATGAAAGCATTAGGTATCGAAACATCAAAGGGAATCTGGTGAGAGGAGTTAAACTTTAATCCTCACTTCCAGTGGTTTATAAATGATATAAACTGTAAACAAATTACTATTAAATTATGAACACTTGCTTGACAAATACCCCAAAGTTATGCAGAGTAGATTTATGTACTGTACTGTCACTGAGCTGCATTCGGTAACATGGCCTGAATTTAGAGCCTTAACCTGAATGTAATGGATGAGTGTATGGATATATCCTACCTGTACACCATACTAGCACTGGGTCGCTCAGATCCCGGAAAAAACTGCCTGTGTACATGAAGGAGCTCCTCAAAACTCTGCTGCTCCCTGGTTTTGCTCGGCTCAAAGCTTCCTGGTAGGCAGGTGGTGGGGCTTGAGGGGTTCACTCTGTTTCCTGCCCCCTGTCTCTGCTGAATGGAACTGGGGCAACGATCCAGTCTGGGCCCCCCTCTCTGTCTGGACACTGGGATCTCTGTGCAGGCTGCCTTGAGATACATGTTGGGGATCAACCTCGTCTGCCACAGGCGAACAGGACACTTTCTTTTGTTAGCAAATCTCTTTCAATATATTTAGTCGCCCTGCAAAGAGAATCTGACCTAAAAACACCTCCAAGTAAGTAGCGTGCAATGCCGGTCATGTGGGGGCACTGAGGATATCCGAATTTATTGGCTGAAGCGTTTGTGTCACGTCTTGGACCAGCTATGTGATTTACAGCAATACCCTGACACATTTTCCACTGATATATCAAACAAAGTACACGTATGCAATTACAAAGCCGAGGCAGCCGGGCGAACAAAAAAAAAACATACAAATAAAATCAACACATGACTGTTTACTGTATCACAGGAGGTAAAGCAATAGACATAAACATCCCTTTGTGTCATACCTGTGATGTCAACTTTATTCTTAGATTGTCTGACAAATTAAAAGACAAAGGCGGCTTTTGTTTGAGCTCCTGGTGGCTCCAGAGAGAAAAGCCTGTTTGTCTGCAAAGCAAGCCGAACAAAGCCAGAGGGATATTTCTGTCTGCTTGTCAGAAATATCCTACATCTGTTGCAGAGTGTTGTCAAGGCAGTTAAGGTTCCAGTCAAGAACAAAATCTGTACTGCTTAGTACAAATCTCATCATAGAATACTATGATGAGATTTCCCCGAGGCCATTGGTTACGGATGGCACTATTAAGTGAGTGAAGAGGAAATGCATTATGTTACATTACATTCAAAAAGAGAGAAACAAAGAGAAACCTAAACGCTCACTGTATGAAAGATTGGAGTGTTAGTTTGATTTCACTGTAGGAATGGAAGCTAACATTGACAATTATGTTTTCATTAGTGGGTAATCACCTACAAAAAGACTCTTTGTGTCTTCATTACCATAGATTGAGCCATTTATATCTACCTCTGTAGATATAAATGGCTCAATCTACACAGTGGGTCATGTTGCATGCTTCTCCAGTAGCTACAACAGCTATAACAGGATACAACAGAGTCCGCTGCGGTGAGCTGCTTGATCGGCTCAATAAGCTGCACCAGAACCAACTGTTGGGATTTATACGTGAACATGACAAACCATTGTCATAACAATGGTTTGTCATGTTATGGTAGGTTCAAGCAAGCTGCAAATATAGGACAGTTAACACTATAGTACTTTTCACTCAAATGTAGAGTATAAATTGTGACGGAGCCCATCCATCTGTCTGTCTGTCCATCCATCCATCCATCCATCCATCCATCCATCCATCCATCCATCCATCCATCCATCCATTCATTTGTTTTACAAACCACTGATTCCTGAAGGTTGCAGGGGTACCAGAGCCGATCCTGCCTTTCTGTGGGTGAAGGTCAGGTACAACGTTCACGTGTCACCAGTTCATCACAGGGCTGACATACAGAGATGAACACCCATTCACACTGTCACGTACATGCACACCAATGATTTAAACTAACCCATTAATGTATGTCTTTGGAAGATGGGAGGAGGCAGGAGGACCCAGAGACAACCCACGCAGAGATACTATCACCTCTGTGCTGTGAGGAGATAGCGCGACCCACCGCAGTGCTATTGTTTTGTGTATGATAATCAATGAATTTGCAAGTGCTATGTCAGAAAAATCTTTCTACGGCTAATGAGTCACAGCTGTTAGCTTCAACTGTAACTGCTACATCGCAACAACCAATCACTGCGGTCGACGCAGCAACATTCGACTGCACTGTAATGCGCTGAAGCTGCCAAAGCTGTTTCAATTTCCTTGAGTGTTAGTTTTTTGAAATGTAGTCTCTACATTGTGCAGACTTCATCACAACACCAGTACTGTCCAGTCCTATCCCTCTCAGCATAAGACTGTATGAGTGCAGTCCACTACTACAAGTATAATGACCTGTATCAGATGTTTCAAGAGCATGTTCGTTAGAACAACAATAGACATGTGTGAACGGGGGTGTGACAGTATTGTTCTCTAACCTCTCCAAATACAAGCTCTGTTTTATAAACCTAAATCACCAATTCATGTGGATGAGAAGCCTCCATTAGTCTGTGTTGGTGTGGGCATTAGACCTTGCCTCCTGTCAACCTTCTTAGGAACAAAATAATGCGTGCTTGCTCGATTATGTTTGGATGCAGCTATTCATGTGCACTGCCATTAAAAAATGGTACCAAAGTTCAGGACCAACAGATTAAAAAATTCATTTGTTCCTGCTTCAGTTGGATTCATCCACAGCCTGTAATCATCAGCCTCAATGAAACGTTGTGCACTGTTTTATTTAGTTTTTTGTTGGTTTGTTTTATCACATTGTACTTCTAAGTATTGCTGTATGTCTTTCATGTTTTTGCTGCTGGGTGTTTTCTGAATCTGTATCTAAGAACTGGGTATTGTGTTTGCACTCTTATGAAGTTGGAATTGGAGTGTGGTCGTTTGTTATTTAACTCCAAGGTAACAGAGGTTTTTGTTAACTATATTTATGGGAAAATCCATAATATTTTTTATTCCTATATAGAATTTTTGAGCCGAATTTCCTGCATATTCAGCATTTACTGAAGTTCTCCAATGCACACACAAAAGAGGACTGGAACTTCCAATAATGTCATATGGGATAAAAAAAAATACTGCACTAGAGTCAATAGTGAAAGACAAGTACAAGTTTCGTGTTGTTTGAATTGTGCCATCCTCGACATGTATGATGTTTGTTTGACAAGTAATTCACAGGTATTTGGCTCCGTCTGTGAAAATATAAAAATAGACTATGGAGGTCATTACAACGCAACCTGTTGCAGATGTCTCTGTAGCTTCAATATGACCAGATTTGTGGAGATTTTCAGATCTTTTAATAATTTCAAGGCACTTTGTTGATGAGCAAACTGCAACATATTGCAGTAAAAGATGTTTTGATGTCGGTGGCTGTTGGTGGTGTGCGTCGTGTGAGAGATGGAGTCCACTGATCTCACTTTATTATCGTACATGTAGTTCATGACACAATTCAAATAAAATCAGACTTTTTTTTCTCTCTTGTCATTGACCAGCGTTCATATTTTTTCTAAAGTTAGATCCCATCAGACACTCTGCAAGAGGTAGGACTTCATTTTTCTTTGTAGTGAAATAACATGAATATAGAAAAACTGCACCTAATCACATAAAACTTGTTCAGAAAACCCATGACTGACTAACAGCTGGTTCTAACTCTTTCAGTTCGAGAAGATGATTAATATCAGAAGTTAATATCAGTTAATATCAGATGACAGCAGGGCTACTAAGAACATGACCATAATTGCAGTGAAGGGCTTATTTCAGACGTATATATTTTTTGTTTGTAGCAAACATAAAGCTGAATTAATAAACCACAAAACTCCTCTAGGAGTTAGAATCTATAGTCTAATGAGGTCATATAGATCTGTGAGAAACCATAATAAGTACTCCAGAGGATCATATGTCCATTCTTTGCCTCCATTCTGATTTCGAAAGATGAAATGAAAAAAAAAAATGTGGCTTGGAGAGGAAACTGCTGCACGAGGTCTAATATTCATTGTCTTAATTAGAAACTGAGGCATGACATATAGAACCCTTATTATCTTTGCCATAGGAAAAAAAAGCACTTGTTTTATTAAACTCATTAAATTCAGTGTCAATGGTAAACAAAATATTTGGAAACTTGTCCTCCTTACATTCAGCATGTCATTAATATAATCTCTACACAGACACAGACATTAAAAAGGACTTCCTACATTCAGTGAGAAGCAGCATTAGCATATTAACATATCCTGGCATAGACAGACTGTAGGCTTTAGATAAAGCAGGTTCTTTATCTTTTCCTGCCCTCTTGTGGACAAAAAAAAATACACATTTAAAAACAAAACGAAATTTTCTAAAAGACAGACCAAAACAAATGGAACATCCACACATCAAGGAGAATCTTACTCAGATACAATTTAGGATTTGTTGTTCTTCGCAAGAAAAATTATTATCCACAAAATAGTCAGGGAGGTAGGCCACTGAATGTGTGATAGAGCACATATACAGTTTCACACTGGACATATATGTGGACATAACTTATTTACATGTCAAACTATGTACGTATATGAGCAGGAAAAGGATCTAATATGCAGGATGAATGTGTGGGAGCTGCGAGCACCTCTGTGTCTACAGTGTCCTCCCACTCAGTGTGAGAGGCAGACGCAGAGCATTTAGTCTATTTCAGTCCCTGGATATGTGAAGGCTTTTCTTCCATGTTCCCTCCAAGACCACGGTGACTCATCCACACTTGTACACAATCTGACTCCTGCAGGCGGCAGGACGACGGTGCCTGAAAAATGTGGCCATCAAAGTGGAATGTCACTTAAGCACATTAGAATAACGCCAATGCACAAGCCTTCACTTACGTTCATATCAGTGGGTTTATCCTTCGCTCGTGTGCACTCCAGATTATCAACGTAGCATCAGTGTAGTTTCTTCTGCACATTAGTCTCTTTGTACTCCACCTAGTCCACACTAAATAACCATGTAGCTGGAAGCAGTTGAAAGGCCTTAGTAGATTTATAGATTAAAAAAAAAAAAGAGTCAAGAACAAAAGGCTACACGCTTGTGAGAACGTGGTCATTTCAAGCGAAAAGATAAGGTTGTTGTTTCACATTCCCGCATGGTTCACATGAAGTTCTATCTGTGTTTGGTCCTCATTCATCTGATCTTTATCTCTAGTGTTTTCTCATATTGTTCGTAAATTAAACTTTTTTTTCTCTCAACACATCATAAAATTGACTTGTGTGATTTCGACATATCTTGTCATGCCAAAATTTCCCCCCGTCCAACCGAGATGTGGTTAAGAAGAAGTCAACGGCTGTGAACCCCTGGAGAATATAACTCACTGGATGTAAAAAAAGAAGTAGGAAGTTTTACATGATATGACAACCATTTTTAAACTACGTGGAAAATTTAACAGCGTACGACATTGGTTCAGCTCTATATACCTGAGCAGGACTTAGGAGGTGTGAGGTCAACATATGTCTCTGTGTGACTCATGCGGTTCACAAATGTATGTGTTTGGGTTTTCTTTGTTTGTTTTGGTATGTTTGTTGTGTTTCACCTGCTGTCTCTGACACCAGCATTGTGGGTCAGGAGTGTTGTCTTGTGGTGTATGAATGTAGCTATCATGTCATCTAATGAAAAATCATTTTGAAAAAAAGAAGCCTAAATTCCCCTCTTTACACTTGCACCTTTCTTTTAGGTGGTTGTGATTCTGTTGTTATAATGATCATTTACTTCCTGAGAAAAGTCAATGAAATGATAAGTTTATCATTTCATTGTCTTTATCATATGTCTTGATATGTCATATTTTGATATGATATAGAAAATGATGATGAGTCCTTTCGGCTTTACCCTTGCGGGGTCGCCACAGTGAATTCCATTTGCTTAGGCAGGAATTTTTACGCCAGATGCCCTTCCTGATACAACCCTTGTATTTATCCCGGCTTGGGACAGGCACAAGGAGACACAGTGGCAACAGTGGGCAGTAGCATGAAGGGTCTTGCTCAAGGACCCACACTGGACGCTCATCCCGGGAATCGAACCCGGATCGCCTATGCACCAGTGCCTTACCAACTGAGCTGTCCAGCCGTCTTGATATGATATTGAAAATATCATGTCATAGGTTATACATATATTATTGTTATGATATATTTTGCCGATTGGATTTCACAATAGAGGAGGTGTCGAGATTTGAAAGAAAAGTGAAAAGCATCATTACTGTAAGAAGAAAATGAAGGGCCAACTATGATCTTGCAATATGATATGTAGAAAAATGGCTTCCTGAATTTCTTTTGCAGCACTAGATCTTGTCTCTTATTGACACAAACCCCCATTTCTAAAAGCTTTGTCCCATTCTTATATGGTACAAGTGTCCATCTGTCTAACGGTCCAGTGTCTTCTTTGTGATATTTGGTGGAAGGTGTGTGGACTACAGGTGAGCCGGCTCAGTACACAGACTCCTCTGATGTGAAACGACACTGTTGCAGTTGATACAGGATGCAGTTTTGTATAGCATCGCCGAAATATGCATGTCCCGATCAATATATCATCTGGAGGCAGATGTTTGTTCTGCCTGTATTTACGACCATTCAGAGCCTCTCCAGATGTGCATGCTGCTCATTCCATAGGCATTAATACATCCCCATTCCATAATGGTACAACAACAGCAGGGCATTTAACTCTGTCTTTTAGTTTTATATGAGATCAATCAGCTTAAGTTTCACGCCTGACTCCTGAGTTACGCTCTGAGTCTGTCCTTAATACCGAGTGAATATTGAAAAGTAATAAAATGAGTGCAATTAGGATGTAATTTCAGTTAGTGTACGGATAGCTTGGGAACTGGCTCATATTCACTAACTTGTGCTTCATAATTGCCAGCTAAATATGTGAAGCTTTCTCTTTTAGATTAAAGTATCATGATGTGACATAAGGGAAAACGGTGACATGGTTCATGTTATTGCATGCAACTGTTTACTGACACTCTGGGTTAATAAAGAAAGATTCAAAGGAAATCACGGCTTTCAGATTGTCATTACTGATGCCACCTAAAATTACTCGGTATCCTATCCTGTGTAGAATTTCAAAGTATTAATAAATTCTGTATTTGATACGTTGCATTAAATCTGTGAATTAAAAGTGTAAATGGTTTAATCATGCAGACTGATAAAAGAGAAAGATAGTGTAAAATAAGCAAAAAGGAAGATCTGAAGTGTAATAGTCAAATAGGTAACACATTCACACTGCCGTGACACAAATGTGGTCTCTTCAATGTTTTGCAACTATAAAACCTGTTTTTTTTTTCCCATGAATACCACAAATCACATGGAATGTGGCAACTTCATCTATGATTCAGGCCACTGCCATATATGGTCCTAGACCTCATAAGAATCTGGTCTTTTTTCACATCGTGTGACTTTTCCATCATATAAATGGACATTTTTCCAAAACTCTTCACTGGTCGCTCACGTTACTGGCAAACATTACTGTACAACTTTGAGCAAACAGGCATAGAGCGATGACATAAATATGGTGTCCAGAAATCTCAGTAGAGCGAAACCTTCAAACACAGGTTGAAATGTCAATACATTTAAGTAAGTTCATTTATTGATCTTATAGTGAACTCGTATGAGTGGTGGAAGTCCCCAAACTGACAGCCTTTCACAGCATTTCCTCATTCGTGTTTGGCAGATTTACAAAGAGAAGGACAGTGAACAGAAACTTGGAAAATGACACATAAGCAACACACTGTTGAAGTACGACATTCCAACGTCAAGAGTTCTTGAGGACTTCACAATGTCGCCACATGCTCACACGTAGGCAAGAAGCAATCCCTGAATGTTTCAGTTTGCTCAGGTCACCAGTGATATCCTTTGAACCTCCTGTCCTTGCAATATATTTTATTAATTGAGGTAAACTGCAGTTTGTCAGATTTTCAATATTGCATTGTTCAAAGGACACCTCACATCAATTTATTAAAAAAGAAAAGCACAAAGGTCAGCCAAGGTAGCTGAGTTCCACGCAATGCCATTGTAACACGATACCCTTGAAATGAGTTCCCTAGCAACAGATAAACAATACATGTCAGCTGAGGGGTTAATCAACTGAAAATACCATTAAAAAAATCCTGGATCACCAACCAAAATCGACTCGTCTGTTCCTCATACCATTTGCTGAAAATTTCATTACAATTTGTTCATACCTTTTTTGAGATACGACTTACACAGACAAAGAGACCCTGGTGAATACGTAACATAATTAGCCGATACCGGGCCCATGGCCTATATAAGTCTTGGTCCTGCAGGAGAGTAAGGCTTACTGAGAGTACTAAGACTCAAATGATGGCAGCAGTTAATGTACAGAACCAGACCAGTCTCTGGGGTATTCCTGTACATGTTCCTCATTACCTTTGTTATTCATAGTGTACAATAACTGTTGTTGTAGTACATGTGTGGTACATATGGAGTGATTTTAATAAATGCACTATAGGATACAATTATGGGTAGGGAAAAGAACAGTAGTTAGAAATGTTCAATGAGTACATTATTTATGAAACACCGCAGATACTTAGATAAAAGGTCGAATGTGTACCACATAAAACCCATTGTTCTGTTTGTGTACAGTAGTCCAAAACCGGAAATAAACTGTGCAGTACATGCCGATTTTTACCATCGTCTAGATCAGGGGTCTGCAACTCCAGTCCTGGAGAGCCGTACTCCTGCATGTTTTTGATGTCTCCCTCTTCCATCACACCTGGTTCAATGATCAGCTCATCACTAAAAGCTGCAGAAGTCTGGCGATGACATAATCTAGGTGTGATGGAAGAGGGAAACATCTAAATCATGCAGGACCACACTCTCCAGGACCAGGGTTCCCTACCCCTGGTCTATACACTCTTGATCTTCAGAGGACTATATTTTGTGCAGCAGCACCCATGAGCTTCATATTCTTCACTGTCGTTTCTCAGCTGTACCTGCCGCCCTCTTGCGGAGAGAGGGAATTGTAAGCAGATCCAAACATGTTCAGCTGCACGTCTTAATATCCTGATGAGTGTGTGGGAGCTGAGAGCACCTCTGTGCGTCTGCCATGTCCTCCCACTCCCACCCACAGTGTGCACAGTGTGAGAGGCAGACACTGAGCATTTAGTCTATTTCAGTTCTTCACTGTTCCCACAGTGACTCATCCACTCTTTGCACACGATCTGACTCCTGCAGACAGCAGGACCTCGTTATTGTCTAAATAACAATAGATGCTTCTGGATCTTCTGTTAATGATAATATGAAATAGAAATCCGAGGAGAAGATCAACAACAAACAAAATCTCCATCCATGAAACCATCTCAAGCAAATGTCTGCAAGGTTTAAGGGGGAAACAAGTCTAAAGAAAAACATCTTAATTGACTATACATATATATAAATGCATGCTCTAAATTACAGTCTAATAACTGAGGTTGAAGTTTTTAGAATAGAATAGAATAGAATAGAATAGAATAGAATAGAATAGAATAGAATAGAATAGAATAGAATAGAATAGGAGGAAATTACTTCTTTCAGCAGCACACTGTTCAGTTCTCCATAAAAAACACTCACAAGCAATAATAAATCCGCAGCAGATCATAAAGTACTCACTTGTTATCGCTGGGTGTTAAATATGAAAAATAAATAGATAAATTTATCTATGTTTTCCTTCCATACCCTTTCACCTAAAAAAGTTTTAATATTATACATATAACCTTTTCATGGACAAAAGTACAGTTAATTACAGACTGACAAGAGTCCAAATCATGGACTCAATAACCAGGCACAAAAAATGCATAAATAAAAAAATATAAAAATACATTACCATTACCAACCAAACATACATTATCTGCATTATTAAACAATAGTGAATAATTGAAAAGTCTGTTTTCACTGTCATCAATTAAAGGTATCTATTTATCTATCTGTCTGTCTGTCTGTCTATCTATCTATCTATCTATCTATCTATCTATCTATCTATCTATCTATCTATCTATCTAT
>JAPTHA010000010.1:9100136-9115495 GCA_029814585.1 Gymnapogon annona
TTTGGCGTCGCTTTTTGTTATTAGAAATTTGTAGTAAAGAAAAGAATTGGGATTATTGCCTTGAAATTAAAATAAAACTACTTTTTGTAAATATATTTTCCGGTGTGTGTCTGCTTCTGGGTCCAACCTTGTTGAATCGTGACATTATATAAAGCATGTACTGTACAATATGCACAATAACCAACAGGAGCAGCCCAGAGTCCAGTCTGAAACAAATAAAACTCATGTATAAAAGAGGTCAGTCTGTGATGTACTGATGTGTTAAAAATTCATTTATCATCACTGACAGAAATTACATTTAGTTAAGGAAAGTGGTGCAATAAAGTTGTATTGTAATGCTATTGATAATACTGTTAAAGCTGTGGCTAGACAGAAAGATGTTTCTATGTCCTAAGCAGGAAAATTTTTTTCAAAATCGCAAAGCAAGGAGAATACAGCGCATCGCTTATAACATAAAATATGACATAACACAAACCCAAAAACAGCAATTTCACACCACAAACCTGCCCAAGACAGCAAAGACAACAGCTCCACCCCATACATTTGCCATAACACACATCCAGCTAATACAGTACATTACAGTCTTTTTATTGATGTGTTTAATTGTGTAATTTGTGTTTGGGATTAAACTTTTGCTGAATGTAACTTTTTTTTTTTTTCCAAATTAATGACCTGCGGTGACCAGAAGGTAGCAGTATGAAATATGGATTAAGGGCGGGGTGTCTCTGAGGTCTAGTGCCAGTCCAGTGGCTGTACTGGACAATGCTTTTATAGTGTTGTACCACCAGGTAAGAGGGGGCAGGGGCAATTAAAAGCACTCTGGGTGAATGGATGGTGGTGAGTCTTTGTCAACAGCGATTATGAACGTCAGTGGTGTGTTGATCAAAACTGAGATTATAGTCCAGGGTGAGTCCGTGGTACTTGTGTCTCTCCACCACCTCAATTACTTCACCCAGTATGTTGATGGGGTTATGGGTGGTGTTAGGGGCTATTCTGCTGAAGGTATTAAAAACCAGATATTATTAAATATAAACAGTAATATGCCAAGGTGCAAGAATGAGTCAGGTACAACGTACGTTCTGCATTGCAGTCATGATGGAAAAAAAAAAATGTAGTCAGATCCTATCAGACAAAATGAATTGGGGCTAACGCTAATTAAACCTCAGGTGGTAGCACCGTTTCAGGTCAAAAAACAAGGACACATGATGGATCCTGACGAGCGAAAAAGGGGGGCATCCTTATCCGTGAGGATGTTGAGCTCACTGCAGAATTCACTACGGAAAGCTTTAGTTTAACAACACGTGCCATTGCAGAATAAAATGGCGTGTCTTCTTCCCGTGTGAAGGCATCAGAATGAATGTGAGGTTGGAGCGGAGCACAGAGAGGGTTAATTATGACCAGTGTTGTGCGTTTGACAGGCCCAGACATTGTGAGTGTGTAATGGAATGCGCTTTAAAAAAAAAGAAAAAGACACACATAGTGAGCAAATGTTGAAGAGACAGAGAGATGGACGGCTATCGAGTGCGTTTCCCCCCCCTGTTGCCTTGTATTTAATGACTTTCATAACCATCACCAGCAGGCATCTCACACCTTAGCTTCTGGCATCAAATCTTTCCAGTTCGGCAGCAACAGAGAAAGTGAAAGATTAGGGGAAGGGTGAACTTGACTGATGGACTTAACAGCTGGTGAGAGGGAGGGGCAACGTGAAAAAGTGTTGAGAGATTTGAGTTAAATGACTAGCTGTGCCCTCAAGCTCCTCTCTCACCTGTCTAAGAGGAGGATAATAGCTGAGCTGACTAAACAAACATGCAACTCTGTGCATTTGAGAGGTAGTGAAAAACCCAAAAAGTATTCTGAAAATTCAGGAATCTGCCTTTTATGGCTGCACGAGTTCAGCAAGTGGAAATATTGTGCATATGCGTGACATTATTTTAACATTTCTCCCACATTCAGCATACAGGAGTTTATTTATCTATGATGTTGTGTGATATTTTTAGAATCTCAATGGGTTAATAGATTGTTTGGCTCTGTTATCCATATCTACAGGATGTAGCCAAGTCCACATTCAATCATAATTCCAAATCTCAAGTGGATTGAATGATGATGACTCATGTTTTTCTGTATAATATAGGGATAATCATTGTGACTAACTCCTTTGTAGGTGTTCAAACATTTTTGCAAATAAACCTGTACATCGCTTTTAAAAAAAACAAATCTTTGCATATCAATGGATATGGCTAAAACATGGTGGAAATTTTGTGCAGTTTGTTTTACATTATGCAACATAATAATGCCAGTGTGTCCTTCTAAGTTGTCAGTATTTTCATCTGTGCGAGGAAAACACATGCTACGTACACATGCAGAGAGAGCAACAGGGGCTGGGGGGTGGTGAGAGAGTGCGTGGCAGATAAGTAACCATTGTATCAGTGATGTTATAAAGGGTCCAGTGTAATGAAGGGACAGCGACGGCTGACACTGAGAAGAAAGACAGGCTGTTGCTGCGGATCTTCCATCACATAAACTAACAGACGCACGGCAGCACAGATCTGACAAGGACGCACACACTATGTAACAAGCAAACTGAAGACTGTTTGTGTTTGTTTCTTGCATATGTGTGTGTGTCTGCAGCCCCGGATTAGACTGGTCTACACACAAATACCATGACATATGAATGAAACAAATCAACATGAGGAGGTCTGTTTAATGTGACTTTCCTTCGACAAATTGAAACCTGCTTGTTCGGACCGCTAAGAAGACTACGCACGTATAGAAATGAGGAGCTCATTATTAACAGCTGTGTCTTACAGATGACTGAATCCATACTTTGTGAACTCAAAGCAGTGAAATATTTATTCTAGCTGCACCCACAGATACATCATCAAGAATCCAATTTGCATGGAGCCTCCAAGTGTTGGAGAATGAAGGCTACATCACGCTGAAAGTAATGCTAGTATGTACGGCATCAGTGTGTAATACTAGTCATGGTCTGATTCTAACATTAGAGCTCTGTCCTATTTCCTTTTCTTTTCAAAGTTTTCTCCAGGCGAGTTGTTTTTTGGCGAGGAGCCAACCAAGCAAGCAATGTGAGGATCACACGTCTGCGAGTGGCTTTAGATTCCACATGCTCATCTGTGGCTGTTGTGGAGACAAAGCGCATTTGGATGGTGCGTGTGTGTGTGTGTCTGAATGTGGCAAACATCTATTTCAGCAATGACAACAACATGAGGAGAGGGGGTTGAGCTGATTTTAATCTCCAGACTGTTTTTATTCACCACGTTACAGATTCTCTTCCGGGTTTATAATAGAAGGGGATTCTCAGATGCCTTAAACATTTCAAGTAAACTAAATGATGATTTGTTCATCTCTGACACGTAATAAATGTCCCCTACGTGTGGCCATGTGTGGAGTGTCTTTTAATGTACTGTGCAGAGTGTGACAGCAGTGTCAAATACACGTTAGCCTCCTGAACTCATCGCCATATGCTTTTACACACAGAGCGTGACGTGTTGATTTTAACTGCCCAGAGACTCGCTGGATCATTTCTTTGAAAACATAAAAAAACCCACTGTCGAGTAGCAACGCGGCTAATATTTACCCCACATGTCTGTCTGGCCAACCACCCCTTGGTGTGTGTGTGTGTGTGTGTGCGCACGCACAAGTTAGCGTGTGTTTAACCCGCCTGTTCCAACTAACCACTGAATATAAACACGCTGTCATAATATGGTCCGCAAAACATGAGGAGAGACAGATAGAGATTCAGACAGTGGGAGACAGATAGAAAGAGAGACAGAGAGAGATAAATAGGAGGTATTTACCCGCCCTCTGCTCAGAAGGAATGTAATCTTGGCTACAAGGTAGTAACACAAAGCAAGGCACTAAAACAGATATAACGCAACACATGCACACACACACACGGTCTGTTTTCCTCAACTCAGACATGATGACAGTGGGTGTGTCAAGCTGGCAGGTAGACAGAGTACAACGTCTACAGTCTGTGTGAGTGTGTGTGTGTGTGTGTGTGTGTGTGTGAGAGAGAGAGAGAGAGAGAGAGAGCATTAGTTAGTTATCGATGTTCGACACTAACCACACCTTTTTATTACAGAGTGTTGGGGGTAATTAAGGACACTCTGCTGCTGGGTCATGGTTCATGTCATTGCAGCACCTCTAGTCATGCAATGACTGTTTGTTTATCATAATGTGTGTTTATCCATATGTGTGTGTGGTTCTATAGGGTAATGTGAACCATCCTGTCCAGGCATGGGTGTGGCCAGAAGTAAGTGAGGCAAAAAAAAAAAAAAAGAAGACTGAGCAGATTATCAAGAAAAAGGAGCTACTGAGAAACAGATGAAAGAAAAAGTACGAGTGGCCCAGAAGAGGCTCACATTAAATTAATAAGCTGGCCTGTAACACGCTGGCAGTTTACCTATGCGCGGGTGGGGCGGACTCAGGCTGTTACACTTCATTAACAGTAACATATATTGTTTAATGCTCATACTAGTAAAAACTAATGAGGCGAACAGCAGCTCACATTGGTCAGAAACCTGATCTGACTTCTATATTCCAATCCGAATAGTGAAGCAAGGAGAAAACACATCACAACATGGAATAAAAGTTCAAATAAGTATTCCCTAAGTTTCCCTGAGTTGTTCCAAAGTCTCATGGTTATATTGTTATCGAGTACAGTTCAGCTTCAAATGAGCGACTCACGCTCCATCAGGCTTTTCCACCTGTCTCAGTTATTCTTTAGGGGATTGTATTAGAGCAAATCTTAATATCCTGCTATAAATATGAGCAGCTTATTCAGATTTAGTATCAGCGTAACCTGTCTACTTAGTAGTTAATCATTCATAGACAAAGCTACAAAGATGACTTTAAATCAGGGAGTCCAGGCAGCCATTATCCTTCTCCAAATATTTACCCAGCTTTGACATAGCTGAGCTGTCTGCTCTGCACCAACCAGATACACAAGCAACAGACGGGGGTGCACTCTGGGGTTAAGGCCACGTTTGAGGCCAATGCACACCCGCACAGAAGCATGTCTATTTTATGAGCATGAATGCAAACGGACACACTGGTCTTACATCTGATTGATTGTCCTGCTTGAGGCGATATTATCCACATCTGATTAGTGCCGTGAACATCTTCCCATGAGAAACTGAAATTAAACAGTTTCAACTATTTCTGGTTCAGATTCATTCTCTACTCCACTTCTCTCAGCCTGGACTCCCGACATATGTTTGAAGAGTGTGTGTGTTGGGGGGGTTACGACGACGACATGGTTTTTGTGTGGGAAACTGTGTCTGCACATGCACTGTGTATAAAAGAGGCCAGAGAAAGAGTGTGTGTGGCTGTTGGGGAAATGACTGGGTTTGGGTGTGACCTGCTCAGCTATGTACTGGTGATCATGTGAGACCTGTTCTAATTATACACTTCTCGAGAAGAAGGTCGATCCTCTCTCATGGGCAAAAAGTGTGCACATGTGTCCAAGATGATTTCTGTGTGCATGTGAGTGTGAAAGGCTGAAAAACGGTAATGGGGAGAGAGACGTGGCTTCATGTAACGCTCAAAGCCAGAAGATCTCTTGTCCTATTTCAAACCTGGGTGAAAGTGAAGTAGGACGAGTGATTTTTCAGTGTATGTATTTCTGGGTCTGTGCAACAGGAAAACCATATCGGTGTGGTGAATGTGCATGTGACTTTATGTTTGTGGTTTTAGGTCAGATGTTGTGCGTATATATGCAACCAGCGAATCAACGGCCTTTGTTTCTGATTTCCACCATCGTCTTTTTTTTTCTCGCTCTCTTTCACTCTTTATTGCTGTTTCCACTGTGGGTTTTTTGAGACCTGCTCTGTTTTTCATTACCAGTGGAAAAAATGGGCCGAATGGTTAAAAAAAGTATCGCCCATCTCCATTAATATACAAGTCCTAGTGGAAAATGAATCCAAACTACAAAAATAGGCCCCTTGGCTCCTCCAAAAAAACTCAATTTATCTGCCAGCAACTTCTTTCTAGTGGCTGACCTTCATCTCAAAGTGAAGACAAATTAAACATATGTACAAGCGCTGAGATCCCTCAGAGAGTCCCTTTCAATTGCCTGTGAAGGTCTACATAAGATCCCTGTATTGAAATGAAGGCCTATGTATTATTTGTTTTTCTTTATTGGGATTTTATAACATTATTCAGAACTATTCAGCTGAATAATTAATTTAAAAAATGATTTATGAGAAAATCGTGAAGAACAACATGCATATCACAGGAGCTGCAATTTTAAAGGTAAAATGTGTCAAAACATGCCATTATAAATGAAGTATTGGGGTACTTGGATGAAAAATTCATATTCTTTAGACCTATGGGGACATACTTGTACAATATGGTAAGATATACCTCAGCAAAAATTGCATAATTATTTATCACAGTGAAAATACAATGCAAAAATTACTATTCCATCTACAATCGGGGCTCATTTCAGAATAGTCTATCTTGCATAATGTTTAGCCTTATTCAAAAGAGACTAAACAATAAAAAGAAATGAGTATTAAAAGCCTTAACTAAAAACTTGTTCCAGAGCCATCTTCTTCTCTGATGCACAGTTATTAATAATGCAGATTATATCGTTTAAAAGACAGTGAGTGTAATCATTACCTCTGGTTTTATAAAATTAAATTAGCAAATATAGGCTGGAGAAGTAACAAAAAAAACTTACAGAATTAATCAACAGTAGGCTATGTTTGTGTGTGTGCGTGTGTTTGTGTGTGTGTGTGTAAAAAAAACTCAAGTAAGTAGTTAATCCTCCATTTCATTGGCACCATAAATGAGTCAGTCTTTACAAAAAATGTTCCATTAATAAAAAATTCTACTCATTCACCAATTGTAAAACCACAGATAACCCTATGTCCCATACTGTCCAATACACATCTGCACTAACAATTAATAAACTCTTGTGTAAATGAATCTTAAGTCTGTAAATCTAGAATTGACAATGGTTAGACACGATTTACATTTAAGGCTGCTCTGCTCTGCAATTTTTTGGTGTCACCAAGCAATAATTCTACATTTACTTGGTCAGCATGTTTTTTTGATAGAAATGGTCAGTTCAGGAAACAGTTCTTCCCATTCTATGAATATAAACTGAAACCTTTTACTGACCGACCATAGCTGTTTCCAGAGATTCTACCTGCTCTTCTCCATAGCTCAACACACAACTGTGGAAAAGTGACTTCTCTTTTCCCCTGAGGTGTTAAACAGCATCGATTATATATTTAGTCTGTGATCTGGACCAGAAAGCTGCAAGTGGGAGGTGTGTATGTTTTCATACGTTTGTGGTTTTCCCCTCATGTTGGTTTCAGCTTTAACTGTCACCATTTTAGTTTCAAAGTGGGCCCAGAGCGCACCAGTATGAATAATAATAAAAAACAAACAAATAAAAAAAACAATTGTAGCCTCTGCCCCTTTTTGGATCTGTTCAACGTTTTCAAAGGTTTGTCCTAAGCCCAGTCCCTACCCTTTCAAGTCTTTAAGTACACTAATGCAGTAGTTTTTGTGTAGATTTACTGACAAATGGAAATGATCCCATAACCGCTTTGCCAGAGGTAATTAATTTGGCAAATGTAAACACAAACTCATGCACAGGCATTAGTGCAATCTGACATTACTTTGGAAGAGATCAGTGTAGGCCTGACAATGTTGCTCTGTTCACATCTGGCAAACAGTGTTGTCTAAGCCAACTCACACACGCTGTCCTCATCCTAACCCTGCCATGCTCACACACTAACAATGACCACGAGTCATCAATGTCTGCAGGGGCAAAAAACAAACAGAAGTGAAAACACACACAGCCAAACATGTGTGCGCCAGTGTGTCAGCGCTGGAAACTTTGGGTAGAGATCCCAAGTGCCGATTAAAAGGGCGATTGTGAAATAGACAGCAAGTAGGAGAGAAACAGAAACAAGTGTTTATGCTACAGCTTCTGCCTAAAAATGGAAAATTACTGCATGCAGTGCCCCAAATCTGCCCCTGACTTCACTCACTCATTACAGAGACACACACAGGCACCCCCTCTAACTGCCCCGAGGCCTCCTGCACAGGAAGTGGTTAGACTGAATGAGATCTGCACGATGACGATATCACCTCCTTCTCTAGTTGAGACGTGTTATGCTCAGGGCATCTATATCAGTTTGTACATGTGATACCTATTCATCTATGTTTGCCTGTATAAAAGCTGTCAAACAACATTATTTATCAATTCCAGAAGGGCTGTGCTGATGTGGTGAATTCACGCAGCTGTGTTTGTGTCTAGTGTAATCACTTGGAAATGCGACTGACTCCTAAATGACTCCTGAAATGCCGTAAACATCAGCCCAATCCCCTCAGCCCGTCCTAGAAAATTCCACAGTGCACTGCTACAAATGCCTGACTTCTGCTTCTTGAATCGAAAGAGCTGAACCCCCCCCTCACTCACATACACACACACACATCCCTCCCTTTCTACCCTTGGTCACATGTTCCAGTCACCTGACCAGAAATGGATGCAACTGAGGACAGCACATGCTGTGGCCAGATGGTGTGCTCTAGGATGATGTAGACAGTGAAGCTAGTGCCATTTCCACTCTCTAATTGCATGTATTCCCTTTGTACACTCGATGGGCCCAGTCTGGCCCGTGAACTCCCTTTGACTGTCTGAGATCTGACCATCACAACTGTACTCATGGCTCATCATTCAGCACTCCTATGTTCTTACCTTGAGGGAATCGAAACATGCGATGACCCGTCCGTTGTCCACCTGACAGCTCTTGGCCGGATGAGCGAACTTGCACTCCTGGTCAGAGCGTGAGCATGTGCCCCTCTGAAACTCCCTACATACCTCCAGTGTCAGCCACTTTGTGTCACGGATGTGTGCTATGTTCATTGCCATGGCAACTTGCTGGCCAAAAGTATTCCAAGCTGTTCGAGTGTGATTAAAGTACCTCTAGTGTTTTAATCCACAACTTTGAAGTCGTTTTTTTCTGTGTGTGTATTTGTCGGTGGTATTACTATCTGGGGTATCTGTGACTGAAGGTGAAATGAAACTTAAGCCAAAAAAAAAAAAAAAAAGTTCCTGTTGATTGAGAGGGCTTCTTGTCCAATCTGAAATGTTGCAGGGCGAGGTTTCACTGCGATTGTTACTGAGCCATTTTCCTGATCAGTCAACCACTGATGAAGTGAGGCTGAACAATTCAGTCGCCACTCTTCAGTTTACTGCTCACACAGTGGTCTGATCGACAACGTACACAAGGCGGCAAACAGGGCAGGACAAAGGGAAAGCCCTCTGGTTAGGTGCAGTGAAGCAGGCAACAAAGGTGATAGTCTGTGTGTAGCCTGCTACAGGAAGGTTAACGGCACTGAGGACTGAATGGAGGCTAAGAGGGTCGAAGGCGAAGGTTAAAGGCAAGGTGGGTGAGATACTGCGAGGGCCTGGTGGCGTGTGGGGCTGCTGTGGTAAGGCTGGTCAGCTGGTGGAGAGCACTTGGCAGCGGGGCCGTCTGGTGAGGAGAGCAGAGGCTGGAGCCCAGCTGCGAGGAGTGGATGGTGATGAGAGTGGATGGACGGGCACGTCGTAGCGTTGGCTGCGAGGAGGGTATGGTCGCTGTCCTTGTACTCGTGTTACTGAGGCAGCAAGCGAGCAAGGCGGGGGGGAGGGAAGGTGGAGCTTCAGCTGTAGAAGCAGGTCAAAGCTGCAGCAGACATCAGGGAAGGCACTTCCTACGAGGAGGGAGAGACATAGACAGGAGGAAGAGACAGATTAGTCTGATAAGACATGTTCAAAGAAAACTTTCAGGTTTGTCTATGTTTCCATTTATCGTTCACATGGGTTCTGACCTGCAGCATTCTTAAAGTCATGCCACCCCTAAGCTATGTGGCTGTGGGAGAGAAGAATATGTAAAAATGCCAGAAATGCAGAGATGTCAGCTAAAACAAATACAACTCTCCACTACCCTGCACTCTAAACACACATGGCAAACACACTCCCATCACGCCACGCCACTGCCAGGGAGGAGTACACAAAGCAGCCATTCACAACTTCTTCACCAATTCTGAGCGATGATGCAGGCGAATCCCATCAAATCCTGTATCACTTACAGTTGAGAAACGGTAAAGACGGCCATTGCAAATGTGTTTTGAGGTTAAAGAAAGGAAGAGAGTGAAAGCAGGAGGGGAAGTCAAGGCAGGGTTAGTCATTTCCCTTCTTGCGAAGCAGAGTGGGAGTGTGGACCAATGAGAGCTGGGAGAGTTGCAGCAACATTCTGGGCTGAGCGCCAGGTGAGAGCAGGGGGAGGAGCGAAGAGGAGGCTGACCTGCCTGCTGCTGGAGAGAGAGATGGCAGAAGGACACAGGCTAAACCAATCACTTCTGTATATCTATGACTGCCTGATTTTTCTTTGAGAGGAAAATAAAGGTAGAAGTTTAACAACCGACTATTAAACTCTCTTGTACTTTTCACTCTTTGTAGTGTTCACTGTGGAGGTATTCATCATACTGCTATACTCTCAAAGACATCCAAGCTCGCTTGCTGTTTATTATTTTAATTCCATGAACCCAACTCTCAGTTTATGATGCAGGGTAAATCTTTTTTTTTTTTTAAGAATTCGGTTAACTTCGAGTACTACTTTCGGTGAACCCATTGTACAGGGTTTGTGAGTGGCTGGGTTCAAGGGGCCCCATTCTGCTCTTATCGCACAGGCAGGGGTACTCACCACACCCTGTGCAGAGAAATCCCTTATCCTCGAACGGCGTGTGCACCTTCAGCACTGCTACCAACCAACCACTGCTAACTTTACAGCACTGCATCACTGCAACACGCTATATCAGAGTCCTGCAGCAGTGCAGCGCGGGTCATGATGACCCAGCAACATGGATATATGTGGAGCGAAAAAGAGAAACTCAAGGAGGGAGGTGCTTAGTTTCACCTTTGATGACCCCTGCACTGGCAAAAGTCTCTTTACTGCCACTAACGACCTTTGGAGCATAAGCATAGCCATATCACAAATGCTATAACTGTTCTATTCGCTCACACACACACACACACACACACACACACACACGCACACACAGATATATATATTTCACTTTGAGATGAAGACTATAAACTTGAAGACCCACTCAAAATGACAGAAAAAAATGGTTCAGTGCTTGCCAACATACGTCATGAGGTTTTTTTTTGTTTGTTTGCATTGTGTTGTTTGCATTTCTCAAGTCATGTTCTTATTCCCATGAACCCGATCATTCATCATTTCATTTTTGTTGCTGTGAAAGTGTCGACGGAGCTAAGTCTAAAGTTTCTGTGCAACTAAGTACGCCCCAGGAACTGTTTGAATGTATCAGTTTTGTGAGCTCATTCTGACAAGACAGGAGTCTATGTACTTTTACCACCCAAAGTGGCTTTACAAAACGTTATTCAGAAGAAACTGAAACCACACACATGAATGAGGCGAAGGAGACACTTCTATTATTGCATTTTTAAAGGCACCTGGTGTGGTTTAAATCAAAAGTGATAACTTGATGCATGTACCGCTGATGCCCTCTACCTTGTGTTTGACGGCTTAATCGGTTGCTATGGTTTCTGTTAAAGTTCGATGAGCACATGTCTTCACGAAAGAGGCGATGCAGTGTGGTGTAAGACACTGGCAGAGTGATAATGCAGCCTCATTATGATCCATCATGTCTGGACATGGGCATCCTTCCTCTATTGATTTCTTCATCTCTTTGGTCCCTCCTGTCAGTACGCCACTCCCTCTATCTAATTCCACTTTATCTGTCGGTGATCTTTGTCTTCAAGGCATCTATTTCAAATAGATGACTGTTTAATATGATCTACTTCTCTGTTCTTACCGCAGAAATTGTACTGTTTGAAGCAGTGGGTCTTTGACACTTTCAGTCCTCCTATTCTTTCCACTCTACCAGTTCTACACTTGAGCCCTCAATGTGACTGTCTGGCCTGCCTTTCCTTCCAACATCCTCAGCAGAGCTCCCTGACACTCCAAGGTCTTGCAAGCTGGTGCAAGGTCAACCATACTAGAGCAAGCAAAGATGGCGAGAGAGAGAGAGACAGAGAGAGAGAGAGAGAGAACCATGTGCTTCCCATCATCACTTAGGACACGTGGTTGAAACATTACATTGCTAAAAAGAGGAAGTGTGCCTACAATATAAGCGCCATTATCATCAGCTCATGATCACATGACACTGGCATATGCCTTAATGCCAGCAAACAATTTCTGACATGAAAAACAAACCAGCTTTTTGTTTTTTTTTTACTTTCTCTTGGTTATGAGTCATAAAACAAATTTGTTCTCAAGAAGACGCTGCCGAAATCCACCCTTCACCTTAACAGAAAGCATAAAGTATGTGTAAAAAGCTGCCAGTGATTTTCACGGTGGACTGTGATGGATGGTGCCAAGGCGTTAGGAGGATGTTTGAAGACAGAGGAGTGCTTTGTTATTAAGGCATGTGCTAACTGAATGAAAAGCGAGAGCAATCAACGCATTGTGATTGTTACTAATCTGGGTTGGTCTTGAAGTTCCCATTGTGACTAACTGCCAAAGCACTGTGACTAGTAGGAGGGTGTGGCTCATAGTTATGATAAGACTTCCTGAAATATGACTACGAAACAAATAATTTATGTTAGCACAACTTGAAACCACAAGTAAAGAGTTACTGGAGAGTTTGATGTTAATAAGAACAACAAAATATTAGGGTCAACAAATGAAGCATAACATGATCATAAGGTGGGACGTGCTAATTATTTCGCAAAGAAAATGTATGACATAGTAAACAAACACACTAGCGTAGAGTCAGAGCTTCTATTTCCAGCTTTGACTGCAGAGAAAAAGAGGTATTTGGATTTTTTGCTTGCTGCTGTTAAGTTAAAAAAAAAAAGAAAGGAAAAAAAAGTGGTCTCAGCATATTGACAGAGGTGGAGTCAGGGTGACAGAGAGCTGAGACAGGTCATCACAGTGGAGGACGCTGGAGGAAATGCAACACCCTAGGCCATGCTGCTGCCGCTGCTCCATGTGCTCAGAATATAACATGTCAATAACGCCCTCAGTGACCTTTACTTCCACACATACGCACAAGTGCATATGGACACGTGAGCATCTTCTCTCCGTCTCTTGATCCTTTTCTCTCTGCATACATTAAAGGCGTACACTCTGAGGGCTGCTTTGTAATGTACAACATGAATCTCCTACCTTCCTAAATAACCTGGTTTCTTGGACTATAAGAGTTAACAGCTAATAACATCTCAATCATTTTTAAGAGAGGTGGAAGGCAGATTAAGTAAAAAACGATTTTTGGTTGTAGCATTTATTTAACACTCCTGCTTTTAGCTTGTCATGTCTCAAGGTTATATTGAAGATGTAGCTTCACAGGAGACACTGCTGAATAAAAACCCCTGCAATTCGCTCGTAAATGGAATGTCCTTACCACAGTATTATCAACACCATCATTATCAAGTCATCACCATGCCTTAACTATTAGTTTAACTGAACGGTATGTCATCAGAGTGAATAATACGGCAAAGAAAGTGAGTCTTATTCTAGGAACACACAACAAACAATGCCTATTGATTCCACTGAGAGCAAATTTCTAAGGACAATGACATCTCTTGTTTAGCATAAAAACAGAGAGATATGCAGAACCACAAAACTATACAATCACACAACTGCTCTGTGTCCTGACACTGAGCACTCTTAGGCTGTGGTGAATATATCTGCCTGTGTGCAACACTGCATTTTTGTGTTAGCGACTATGTGTATGTTCGGATGTGGTGAAGTCAACGGTCAGGGTGGATAATGACTAGCCTTATGGTTTAATGAGTGGCTCATTGGCTCATATCTGCGTTGTCTGTGTTGGTATGAGAAATAGTCAGGGCTATAGCTTACTCATGTCCACATTCAGGCAGGTGAACAACAAGAACCCTAAAAAATATATATGTGACAAATGTGTTTGAGTATAGATGTTTGATAAAAATTTCAGCCTGATGCAGATACAAATTTCAACATTGCTGAGAATTTTTACTAACACTAGACCACTTTACCAAGACTAAACCTTACTAATCCAAAAACTAAACTATTTTTATTGTATTGTTTCACTGAACAGGTCACACTTGAAAATGAGATCCCAACCTCAATGTGTTTTACCTGTATAAACGAAGGCTATAACAAATTGTAATACATATTGTTATAACAGCAAAATAAAAATATAACTTATTAATTCTAAGCTTATAAAATGCCCAGCAGGTGTCCAGTTTTATTATTGGCAGAAGCTATCTAATTTTCAAGTCAATACTTTTAATTGAGAACATTATGTATCATATCTACATTTCTGTCTGTGTTGAGGCCTGTTTGTAATACTCCGAAGGCAAACAGAGACAATGCTGAGAACAAGTAGCTCAAAAAAAAGCCTGCGAGTCAGAGCATACTGGGACAGCAAAACATGTCATTATATGTTACAGCAGTCTATAGGCGATGGAGAGCGTGTTAGATGTAAGGAACCCGATGCAATTAGGGTGCAGGAAAACTAGGACAGGCTTGTGTTGACATGTGTCTATGGACTGAACAACAGAGAAAAAAATTATAGACATGAATAGCAGCTTTTACATGGTGCTTGTTAGTCTATTTGCATTATTATTTGATTCATATAAAGGAGGCCCCAACTCCTCTGTGCAATATGTGGAAATTGTCATAGGCAATCTAAAAGTCATATAAAAGCTGATACCTAATGGGAGTCATTAAAACAATGGTATAATAACAAGACACGTATTACAAAGCACGTTATAGCTATATTTCTTTCAGCTAGGAATGCTGTTCAAAGAACAGGCTTTGCATACAGCCAAATCTGTGTCCAGCTGCTGATCTGAAGTGTTCGTGTGAGGTTTCAACACAGTAGGAACATATAGAAGTCCCCAATGTAATAAAGGCTTAGCCTGTTAGTGCAGACACAGTCATGCAAATAATCCTGTCTGTAGGGCAGATTCTGGATCACAGTCTACACACATCGATGCAGAGCGATTTGCACGAATATTATCCTACACATACTGAATATACACAGATCTTATCTTCACAAGTGCTACCAACAATATTCACTTTGACAAACAAAAAAAGCCTGCCACACTCCTCAGACTTCTGCCACACAGAGTTGACAGTCTACCTGCAGCTAAGCTACTGTGAGGGCTTACAAAGTCGCAACAAAGCAATCTGCCTAACATCTGTCTGTGTTTTGTATGCTGGAATGTGTGTACACTTGTGACACTGTGTGTGTGTGTGTGTGTGTGTGCGCGCGCTACTGTCTGAGCCACCCCAAATCCCTCTAAGTCACAACAACAACAT
>JAPTHA010000010.1:9129270-9140216 GCA_029814585.1 Gymnapogon annona
GATGATTGTTGCGTGATGTAATGTTGTAGTGTAATGTGTGATGTAATGTTGTTGTCTAACGGAAAATAAAAAATAAATTAAAAAAAAAAAGAGTGCAATGTGGTGTGCAATACAGTGGTGACGAGAACGGTTTACAATGTCGCTAGAAGTTATGAGAAAAACCTAAACATTTCACATGTGTGTGATGTGACGTTTCATACGTCACACCACACAAAATTAGATAAATTATGTTCAAAATTTCAAAACCTTCTACACTTTGGGATTTTACAACTAAAATAACTTGGCCAGTTCTATTCATCTGGTGATCTCTAAGAGAAAACGTACACAAACAATCACTCACATTCAAACACAAAGAGCCACTGTACCTGTATAACTACTGTTTAAAATAATATACAAGATTAATTTTAGCGATGTTCATATCTATAAATCATTGTATTTTAAGGTTCAACTTTAGCCAGAGGAAGTGGGTGTTTCAGTGCTGAAAAAATAATTCCTGCAGTTTTGGTCACAAGACAGTTAAGCAATTTAAGCGCATCAAAGTACCAAATAAATATAAGACTTGTAAGATGAAGAAAAAATCAAATATAGAGCATAAAAAATTATAAATATCAACCAGATTGAAATGCTAACCGAATAACATCCGTGAGATGAACTCGATCCAAAATTTGTTAAAAGCAAAGCAAGTTTCAGGCACTAGAGAGCAGCAGAGCACCACTAAAGAGGGATTCACTGACTGTTCTCCCATATATATCTTATACAGACCCTTTCCAAAAATTTAGAATATCATGAAAAAGTTCATTTATTTCCATAATTCCATTCAAAAAGTTACACTTTCATAGATTATAGATTCAGGGCCCACACTTTACATGATTTCAAATATTTATTTGTTTATTTTTACATAATTTGGTCTTCCAGCTCATAAAACCCACGAAAACAGGAATTCCAAAAATTTGAATACTGGGCCAAGGAGAGGAAGGACTGGAGAGTTGGCCACTGGTCCAAGGTCCTCTTTTCCCATGAAAGTAAAGTGTGCCTTTCATAGGGGAATCAAGATCCGAGGGTTTGGAGGAAGATGAGGGAGGAACAGAACACAAGCTGATGGAGGTCAAGTGTGAAACATCCACAGTCAGTCATGATTTGGGGTGCAATGTCCAGTGCAGGTGTTGGTCCACTCTGCTTTCTTAAACCCAAGGTCTTTGCAACAATCAAGCACAATGTTTTAGAGGATGTGATGATTCTTTTCTGCTGTGGTTCTGTATGGAAATGTAGATTTCATCTTCCAGCAGGATCTGGCCACACCCACACCACCAGAAGCACCAAAACCTGCTTTGATGCCCATGCCATCACAGTGCTGGACTGGAAACCAACTCGCCGCACTTGAACCCCATTGAGAATCTTTGAGATTTTCTCCAGAGGACGATAAGGGGCACCAGACCCAACAACACAGAAGAGCTAACAGCAAGCATCAAGCCAATCTGGGTTTCAGTAACTCCCAGACAACACCACAGGCTGAGTGCCTCAATGCCACTGCATCTTGAGGCAGTGATTAAGACAAAGAGATTCCCAACCAAGTACTGAAGATTGATTTGAGGTGATCTTAATTTCTTTCTTTTGTTTTCTGCAAAAACTGAGACGCAAATGATTATTTCTTCACAATATTCTAATTTTTTAAATTCCTGTTTTTGTGGGTTTTTTAGCTGGAAGCCCAAATTATGCAAAAATAAACAAATAAATACTTAAAATCATTTAAATTGTGGGCCCTGAATCTATCATCTATGAAAGTGTAACTTTTTGAATGGAATTATGGAAATAAATTAACTTTTTCGTGGTAGTCTAATTTTTTGGAAATGGTCTGTAACAGGGGTGTCAAACTCATTTTAGTTCAGGAGCCAAATTTAACCCAATTTGGCCAGAAGTGGGCCAGGCCAGAAAATTAATCATATAGTTATATAGAAATAACTTGAACTCTGAACGTTCCCAACACGGTGAAAGGGTAATTAATATCTTCAAACTGTCCTTTAAAACAATATGGATAACATGAACAATATTCTTGCAGATCACAGTGGATCTACAAACACAAAAAACAGGCAACAGCAGACAGAATATTCATAAAATTACACTCATTTCTCTTCAGACATTTCAAGCTGTTCATATTTGTTCAGGATATTTGTTTTTTTAAATGCTAATTTGTTTTATTGTAAATACTGGAAAAATCCATGAAAATATTTACAAAAATATATACAATATATTTACATATACTATATAATGTATCTACAAAAACAATAATTTGGAGTTATGAGTATTTATCGGGTTTTATAATAATATTTTTGCTTGTGTTTTATATCGAACCTAAATTAAAATCTTTATGAATATTTTCAGTGTAATTTTTGCATTTCTCATGGGCCAGGTCAGAACCTTTGATGGGCCACATTTGGCCCCAGGCCGTATGTTTGACACCCCTGGTCTGTAGTCTCATTATAACGCAACAGCAGATGGGAAAAAAACATGCTAGAGCTTTAGGAACACAAAAATACATAAAGATCCAGCCAGAGACAATTACCGCACAGTAGTTTTTAACTGTATAGAAGTTTTTCAGTGAAAGTACAAAAGGAAAATGTCACAGAATTGAATCGGTCTCCTGTTGAGGTAAAATATACATTTCTATCAAAGATAGTGAAAGTTTACAGGCGAAACTGAATCTCCAACCTTGACCCCCAGTCCAGAATCTAGTCCTCTCCCAAGTGCCTATTGTTGCTTTATGTTGACAGAGTAAATGAATATTTAACAGGAGGAAGGAATGTACTGGGCATCAGATCACAAAGAAGAAAATAGCCCTCAGTGCACCATGTGACATGATTACCAACAGCCTGATGAGTGACTAAATTGCTTCTTTTGATTTGCTGCTTATTTCTTTGTTTGCACTTTGGTAAGCATTGAAATCAGCTTCGGCATTGGTGTGTGCATGCTGTCTTGTCTGTACGGATTAGATGGGGTCGTGTGGTCGGCTGGAAGACTATGAGAAGGATGCAGAGAAGATGGAAATGTGTGCAGTCAGCACCACGGACAGCGAACAGACTCTAATCCAGGTGATCAGTGCCATGCGGTCTGAAATAAGCAAACTGGAACTGGAGAACATGGTCCTGAGGAGAAGAGCAGGATCGAAACTCCGAAAGAATGCAACGGTCCCTATCGTCACAGCAAAATGCAGAGGTAGACTGGGTTGTACTGTTACCTTTCACTATCAGAAGAGGTGTAGTCACTAAAAAGATTTTGTTGGGTGTCATTTTTTTTTATTTCTTTTTAATCATACACCCAAATTTGTTATTAATCACCATGTTTTAGTCCCAATTTTTACATGTGATCTCACCTGTAACTTGTCCTGTGTCGTGTTCAGAGAGTGTGGTGATGACAGTGAGGAGATACCCAGTCTTCCAGCTGCTGCCAACCCATCAGGATTCGCACCTGGACAACAAAAAGATTGCACAGAGAATTGGAAAAGAGCAAAAATGAAAATCGTATCAATCAAACTATACATGGCATAAACCTAACAAACGGGTCCCCCGCAGCTTATTACATGTGAAATTGTTTTTCATCTCTCACAACGTTGGAGGCCTACACGGAAAACCCCACTCAGCTCGGCTAATGCTAGTTGGAGCAAAAGATTTTGCAGGATATAAATTGAATAAATTGTGAATAAATGTGGTGTTGCCAATTCCTTTCAGACCAATACATATAGTACGACTTTTTCGGGCTAAAATGATTCTTTATTGGAAAATTATACTTACTAATTCCGCGAAGAAAAATACTAACACCTACGTAATTAACTGCAGATAAAAGATATTACCAACCTGTGGAATGCACCTGTCGGGGGACGCACTTTGCTCTCGCGAGATTTCGGTGTTGCGCAGTGGAGTATACTCGTCCGCCATCACTGCATACAAACTAGCACATTAGCTAAAAACCACTGAGCGGAGAGCGAGTGACAACAACATAACAGACACACAGACCGACCTAATTCCCAAAGGGGAGGTCGCTGAGTTTCTCTGCCGCTTTACTCGGGTAGAAAGGAAACTAGCAAACGCCTTTCATGTAGTCTTTAAGCTCATTTAGAAGCGATAGTCGTTAACTAATCATGTCCAACCTCAAAGGCAGCACCAAGAAGGACACCAAGATGAGGATACGAGCCTTTCCTGTAAGTATTTGCCGGCTCTGAAAGCACCGAGACGCAAAATATGAGCCCCGGGACATGGGGATGACAGATGCTAGCAAGTGCTCAAGCTAGCTGGTCCAGCGAGATGAGCATGTATTTGTTAATTGTAAGCTGGCGTTAGCTTGACAATACATGCACCATAACAGCTAGAACATTAGTTCGGTTTACTTTACGTGAACTAGACTCCGGTCTCGGGAATGGCATCGGCATAAGGCGTTTGCTGTTAACATATTGTGAGGAAACTTTTTCACTGGGAGACTAGAAAATAGCCACTAGCTAAGTAACGTTAGCAGGCCTGATGAGGCTAGCTTGACTTCAAAAGCTAAGTTGCAGTCCTTCAGCAAGTATCGCTACACTATGGCAACGACGGCCACCTTGTTTGCTGTTGGCGTTTTTCTGTTTTTTGGGGGTTTTTTTTGCAAGACACATGCTATTTAAAACGTTGTCATGTTGAGCTAACCCAGCTTCAGCCCAATTTGAGACTACAGTAAACATCCCTGAAGTAACCCGAGTAAGATTGTTGACGTTTTCAGCCTAGCTGGCGCTGGCTCTCTTATAGTAATAAGAGATGATCTCCCTGATATCTCTTATAGTAATAAGAGATATCAGAACTATACGATGATTTCAACAGCTATTGAACACTTCTAGCGTGCCCATCCATTATGTGCACTGTTGTCATTACTTATATGATTAGTGTGAAGCATTGGCAAGTGTCTTATTTTTCAGTGGATGTCCAGGTTCATGAGTGGGTGTCTGTTGGCTGAGTGAGTCAGTCAGTGAACACCTATTGTCCATTTTCAGAAAATCCTTACTTGAAGATTGGATTATTTTTAATCTATTCAGTGGCAGGAGTATTTTATGAATTGTTCTTACCATTGTATTTCTAATGGCTCTTGAGACCTACTCGTTCTGTGTCCTCAAAATCTTAGCCTTATTTAGGTTAACTCACTAGGGATGCAGTGATTCACGTTTTTCTTGCAGATCCAATCCCAGCTCTGACACTTCACTTGACTAACTAGTGCATTTATTCTGCAAATGTCAGTCTCTAGTGTATTAAACTAGCACCAAATTTGATATTCTTTATGAAATCCATGCTTTCCAAGTAGGGGTGGGTGATATGGACAAAATAAATACTTTTTTTTTTTTTTAATCCAAATCAGACAATAAACTTTAAAAAGGAATTATCTTTATTCTTTATTAGTGCTCTAAAAGTACATATGAATAGACAAAGTATTACAGAACAACAGCACTTGTTTATTTTGAAGTGCTTTTTCATAGATGTTCTGGAAAACGTGTACGACTATATACAATATTATGGCCTTCTCCAAAACATTGCCCAACAATATTCCATGGCCACATTTAACAGTGACCATTTCCGTGTTATGTCCAGGCTGTACATAAATCACTGGAGAATACGCCAAATCAGGTTTCCTCATTATTATCTTAATTAAGCTTTTGTACAGAAATGGATAAAAAATTATAAACAAGTATAATTAAATTAAGAAGACATCAAAATATAAAACTGAATTAAATGTTTTAATTCAAATAGACAAACAAGACCAAGTATTGCCCCGACAGCACACACTGGTATACAAATTTGACTAGAGCTCTATAGAAAGAAATGTAGGTCAACTGTTCACAAGTACAGGTTATTACTTAAAGATATGGGCCAAAAAAAACATTCTGTCCTCCAGGGTATTAGGAAATAAATGGAGGAACATGTTGTAAAAACCTGTTATACTCTGGTGAATGTAAAAGTGTCGCACATAGTGTCCCCCCTGTCCCCTAGAAAAATTTTGGGGAAAAAGATAGACCTCATTGCTACATTCTTGTGCCTTTTGGTATGTTAATTATTATTTTCCATGTCAAAAGATAAGTGTTGAATTTTATTCAGTGTATTTTTTCTGTCATTTCTGCTGATTCATTCTATCAACTTACCTTCATTTCTTGCTTTGTGAATGTTAATTGATATTTATTTTTATTTTCAGACTAGAAAAGCACTCAGACAGCGCAGACCTCCGGCAAGGCAGCTCAGTTCCCCACCATGCTCCTGTAACATATAGTACCCTTGAAGTGGGTTACCTAGGAACAGATGTTAAACAAGACATGCCAACTGAGGAGAGGTCATTCAACTGAAAATGCCATAAAAAATATCCTGGATCACCCCCAAAATTGACTCACCTGTTTTTGTCCCATTTAAGACGTTTCCTGAAAATTTTGTTACAATCCATCCACAACTTTTTTAGTTAAGACTTGCACAGACAGACAGACACGCCCTTGTGATTACATAATGGTTTTAAAACACAGTATGATGGTCTGGTTGCTAAATATAGAGATCAGAGTAGCATGCCTATAGTTTTAAATATCAGTAGGTTAGTCCAATGGGTAGATTTTCAGAGAAGAGTAGCATAATTTTTGTTTTTAACATCAATGTGATTGTCTGATGGCTGAATACAGATATCAGAGTATCATACTTACAGTTTTAAACAACAGTATGATGGTCACGTCAGAAATCACTATTTTCTCATTTTCAAATGCAACTTGATGTGATATGTGTATTACTAAACAGAATAGCATGTAAACAATATTCAACAATAGAGGTTTATCTTCGTAGATTACCTGACAGAGCAACACTGTATAGCTTTATACAGAATTTGAATGTTATGATGGGAGAATTTGCTAAAGTGCTATTGCTTAAACTTTAAAGAAATGTTTTAAAAGACTCAAAACAACATGTATATATTTTTAAAACAAAGATGAAACATAGTGTGTACAAACTACAGTATATATTACACTATACAAAACCATGCTAACAGTTTGAATGTACAACATATTACTTATTTATGACACAGGAAAACACTTGAGTCTATCCTTAGCAAGATGGCACTTCAGTTAAAGGCATGTGCATCCACAGTAGAAATGAAGTTGGTTTTGTCTGTATATAAACATTTCCAGGATGGCTGAGCAAGTGTACAAGGTTTCAGAACCAGTGGCAGCTGGGATTTCTTTCCTTGATTGATGCTTGACACAGATAGTCCACATAACTCTACCCATTTTTTATAACTGCAGGAATTAAACCAAAAACGAATTTTATGTTGTGTCCAAAATGTGTAATAAAATGGTGTTGTGAAATGCAGATTTGAGGAGATTGCGATGATTGGATATTGACAAAATATAAAGGCAGAGGATTGCATTGCAATATTGATCCAGACATTTGAAAGGATGAGAGGATTGCCATGCAAATGATCTCTCAAAATGAAGTGGCTTTAAAAATATTCCCAAATGTGAAATTAAAAGATTAATCCTTGATATGTTTACTTCTACTATCTTCATATTCCTATATCAGAAAAAAGTAAACTTTTTTTATGCCCTTCTAGATGACAATGGATGAGAAGTATGTGAACAACATCTGGGACCTTCTAAAAAATGCCATCCAGGAGATCCAGAGGAAGAACAACAGTGGGCTGAGCTTTGAAGAGCTGTATAGGAACGCATACACCATGGTTCTCCACAAGCATGGAGAGAAGCTCTACACAGGTCTGAGGGAGGTTGTCACAGAGCATCTCATCAACAAAGTAAGAGCATCGTCTCTCAACTAATGTAGCTCTTCTTTGGGACTCTTACAACAGTCATCAACATCATTCATATTCATAACAATTTACAGCTGTGACACGGAAACGAACATGTCTCTGTTCTTTTGCCATTATATGTAAAGTAATGTCTGGTGAATATCTTTTATACAGATCTACTGTATAAAATGTTTAAGCAGTGCTTTTAATCTTTTAATCATTTCCCATTTGCACTTGTACCTGACTTTTGTCAGAAACCTTCAAAACTTAAATAACTATAACTTGACCTTTTTTTTTTTTTTTTTAAGGTACGGGAAGATGTGCTCAACTCTTTAAATAATAACTTTCTCCAAACGCTGAATCAGGCCTGGAATGACCACCAAACAGCCATGGTTATGATACGAGACATCCTTATGTACATGGTAGGTGTTTCATTGTAAATGATGCAATAGTAATAGAATATCTGCAGAAAATGTACTGCTAATGTGAGTGGTTAGAAGTGCATGCTTTCATCAAACAAGTCCACCATTCTTATTTTTTGGCTTTTGAAGAAATGGCCTTTTTGTTTTCCATTCTGGCGAGCCTTCACATGCATGCTACTTCATACTTAGATTGTAAGGTGCTGTTTTATTTGTAGCCCTAACAAAGAGCCATTGTATCGGTATTTATTTGCGTTGGATCACTGGCAAGAATAGTTGATTTACTTCAACTAGGAGCAAGGCCACAGCCTTTGCAGAATTGTTTGTGAGTTAGAGTTCCTGAGTTTAACCCACGTGCAGGCTAAACAGTGACATCGGGAGTATTAACACTACACAGCTCTCTAGGGGTTCTTTTATTCCACACTCTCCTTTTTGTGTCCTGGCTGTACCCCAGATAGTTTGCTTTCTCTTGCTTAACTACTGCAGACTCACAAGGTCTGTGCAATAAGAGCTGCCTGCTGGTGGTGTTACCTAAGGACTTCTAAAGTGGCGAGCCAGACAGATGCTGCAAGAGTGACTTGGCTGTTCTCTCCTTATGTTACATCGTCTCTCCCTGTGCCCCTGTAGACAATAATCTGTCATGGGAAGATGGGGCTCTTTATATTAAGCATAGAATTAGCCTGAAACTAAAGAAAATTAAAATGTCGTTTTTGTTACTTTTTTTTCTTCAGTATTTTTACCTGGTGCTTGAAATAAAAAGTAGCAACACGAGGAAGCTTAGTCACATAAATGCACCACAAAGGCTGCCATATTTACCTGAGATGTGATTATCTTACCAGATACTGACAGGACACAATAACACTATTCCGGTCTGTTGTAAATCTGTAATTTCAAAATTTGTAGCAGTTTTAGTGATTAATGTTCAATCTACTAAGGGTCACTCATAAGCAAATCAGAGTAATAAAGCCATTAATTCACTGGTGTCTAATGCCATTATCTTGTTTACGCTAAATGCAGTGAGACAGAGTAAAGCTGACTGGCCCGGAGGATATGGACACTCAACACGGTTCCAAAGAGCTGCTGTTAACATTTTTCATAACCCTTCATACTGGTTCGTCTAGACCAGGATATACACTCCTTATTGATTTTGATCCAGTGTCAGGTTGATGTCTGTAGTCAACAGACCTATAATGCAAAATACATGTACATGTGGATCTCGACAACACCCTCTTTCATATGGTTTGACACTTCATCACACACAATTGATACGACTTTACATCTCTGCTACATGTTACCATTTCATCCTGCTTCCTGCATTAATTAATAATCATGTTAAGTAATTAACATCAGCCGTATGACACTTATCCATCATATATCAGAAACATCCTGTGTGTTTAAGGTTAGGTTTAAAACGAACCCCTGTATTTCCGTTCTGCGCAAAACTCCGGCATTGCAGTGTTACGGTCATAATGTTAAATCATGTTACTGACTTGGTTACTATTATTTAATCTGCCTCCCACAAGAATACTGATGCCATCTGGAAGCCCTCTAAGGTGTTAACTTACTCTCATATGTTTGGTGGCAATCGTCTTATAAAAGCTTTTTCAACCACTGTGAGGCTATATAGTATAAAATGAAAGCTGGGTAGGGATACACAGGCCTGGAAATATTGTAATTTGGCCGATTGACTTTCTTATATTTCAATATTGAATCACAACAGGAGCCAGTGTTGTGTGTCTGGAAGTGATTTCATTTGTTTCTAGAAGGTATATATTTTTAAAAATACAGGGATTTACCTCTAAATGTAACTTAAGCAGAATTGGGTCAGAGTTTTTGTTACATTTTTCAATGACTGATGCATCTTTTCTTTTTACTTTTCTTTGAATCCAGGACCGAGTCTATGTTCAACAAAACAATGTAGAAAATGTGTACAACCTTGGCCTCATCATATTCAGGGACCAGGTTGTGCGCTACGGCTGCATTCGAGACCACCTTCGACAGACATTACTGGACATGATAGCGCGTGAGCGGAAAGGAGAAGTTGTAGACAGGTAGGCACAAGTATGACGTTTCTCTCCGAAGGACGCATTAACGGCCCCTCGTTATCATCTCTGGGACTTCAATCATGTCTATGTGGTCCATGTCGTGCAGGAATTCAATTTGTTGTGTATCTGTTCTGTTCTTTTTTTTTTTACTCTTTGTATTCCGCTGCTGTGTGTGAAATTTCCCCTCATTAGTAAATAAAGGTATATTCAATGGACATTACTACCTTAATTATTAAGACACCCCAGCTGGATAGCTCAGTTGGTAAGGCACCGGGCTGGTGCATAGGGGACCCGGGTTCGATTCCCGGTATGAGCATCCAGTGGGTTGTGTCAGGAAGGGCATCCGACATAAAAAAACTCCTGCCAAATCAAATATGTGAATTGGATTCGCTGTGGCGACCCCGGAAGGGAAAAAGCCGAAAGAAGTCATCACTACCGTAATTACTAAGACTTGTTCATATTTATATGTTGAAATAATGGGTTTTACCTGTATCTTTGATAAATCACAGTTTTAATTTCATGGTGAAAAATCTGTCCAAAAGGCAGTAATAATATTGAAATGCATAAAGTCAAATTGAGTGCCATTTTTTGTCCTCTTGTTGCAGAGGAGCCATCAGAAACGCCTGCCAGATGCTGATGATTCTTGGCCTTGATGGCCGATCTGTATATGAGGAAGACTTTGAAGGCCCTTTCTTAGATATGT
>JAPTHA010000010.1:9140316-9152740 GCA_029814585.1 Gymnapogon annona
AAACAGTACTATAAACAGTGAAAATACTATATATCAGTGTAAACAGTACTATAAACAGTGAAAATACTATATATTAGCGTAAATTATTGTTCACTAAGTGATTACTCAGTCTGTTAAATCCTGTTTCAAGTCTTGTTTCGCGGTGAAGGTTATGGTCAGAACTGGAGCCAGATTCGTGAAGGGGATCTCAGCAATTTTCTAAGTAGTAAAATATTGTGCATCATTTCTGTGTTTGTGATTTTTAAAGCCTACATGCGTAGCCAGACGAATTTCCACTTCTAAGGGCAGTAAAGTGTTGTTGTTATTATTATACTTTGCTTGTTGCAGAACACTGTCATATTTATCAGGCCTTCCAGGTGCCTTTCTAGTCGATCTACTTAACTCTGGCAGCGTCTTTTTGAGAAAGTGTTTTAATGTCCTTTCCACGTCGGAAAGTGGCAGTAGTGTTGTCGTCGGTGAGTTATAAGGATGAAAGTTCATTGGGCGGAGTTGTTTCCATGGTTCCGAGCTCTTCCGGTGGGCGTGTCCTGCTCTGGAACAATGACGACAATGGCCGACATTGCAGATGTGTCTTCGCGAGCTTTATAGAAGTCAACGACGATATCATTTGCCACTTGAAAATGTTAAAGCGTAAGCGACGAAGGCAGCAACGTAAGAGATGGGAACATAATCGAACTGTAGGCTGAAATGTAGTCCGGCCACTTAGAAATATTGAAAACTTTGCCATTTTTGTTACTGTGTCGGAGTTGCCGCCTCTGACTCAATGTACAGATAGACAGAATGATAGAGTAGATAGAGAGATACGACAGACATTAGATGGATGGATGGATAGATAGATAGATAGATACGTTATTTATCTATCAAGAAGGAAATTCTATGACAGATTCACATTCTCACACAAGCAGAATAAAGCTGCCAACTTAGAAGTTAAAAGAAAAATGGAAATGAAATCAGTTAAATGAGAGATGAAATACAATAGCAAATAAATAAATAAATACTACACTAAAAAAAGATAAACCCTAAAATGAGAGAGCTAAGTGCAGGGGCTGTGTGTGTGTGTGTGGGTGTGTGCGCGCGTGGGTGGGGGGGGGGCAAAGCTAAGCAGAGCAAGAGGGCAGGGCCTAAAGGAGCTGCATTGAGCAAACTGATGGCAGTCTGTCTGTGGAGCAGCCCAGGGAGGAGTCTGGAGCTCCTACATCTCTGACAGGAGAAGGTGGCATTCAGTGGGTGGAGCTGACTGGACAGAATGGCCGTAATCTTCCCAAGCATCCTCTGCTGCACCTCCTTCCCCATTAGGTTCAAGCTCAGTCCAATGACGGACCCCTTCTCCTGATCAGTCTGTTGATCCTAGTGGTGTCCTTTTTCCATGCACTGCCACCCCCCCCCTTCCAGCACAACACAGCATAAAACAGAGCACTGGACACAATTGACTCATAAAACAAGTATAGCAGAGAAGGACAAACCCCGGAGGAGGCTAATCGCAGAAATACAATGTACATATAAAAGGTACATCCTGGTCTGTACCTTCTTCTATATTGCGTCCAAGTGCGGTGCCCTGGTATTTGTAGGAGGGGACAACCTCCATCTCCGACCCCTCGATGCAGATGGGCCGCAGGACGGGTGGCACCCAGCAGCCTTTGCATGTTTTGAGACCCATTTTTGTTTAACCGTGTATTAGAGGTTTATTAACATGCCCAACCACACAAGTTTTTCAGGAGCAAAAAGTAACAGACAAGAACAAAGTCAAATAAGTAATGAACTGAGGAGCAATGTTTGGTGCAACATTTACAATAGTGTTGTGGACAACGTGTATCACAAAGCGTCTTATGTTAGCTCTAAAGTGTCCAATGAAATTGTGTTTTGAAAAGCAGATTTGAGGAGAATGAGATCATTAGACATTGACATAATGGCAAAGGATTGCATCACAATATTGATTGATTAAAACATCTGAAAGGATGAAAGGATTTGTGTCATGCAAATATTCTCTCATGAACAAATGCCTATAAAAATATTTCTAAATGTGAAGTTAAAAGATTAATCCTTTATGTTGACTTTTACTATTTGCATTGACCTATATCGGAAAAAAAGAGTAGACCTTTTTATGCCCTTCTAGATGACAATGGATGAAAAGTATATGAACAACACCTGGGACCTTCTAAAAAATGCCATCCATGAGATCCAGAGGAAGAACAACAGTGGGCTGAGCTTTGAAGAGCTGTATAGGAACGCATACACCATGGTTCTCCACAAGCATGGAGAGAAGCTCTACACAGGTCTGAGGGAGGTTATCACAGAGCATCTCATCAACAAAGTAAGAGCATCGTCTCTCAACTACTATGGTTTCTTTGAGACTGCAGTCATCAACATCGTTCATATTTATTTAGACAAAAAAAATTCAAGTAAACAGCAGTGACATGCACAAGTCCCTGTGTTCATTTGACATTATACAGTATGTAAAGTAATGTCATGTCTGTGGTGAATATTTTTTATACAGATATGAGTTTTAAACTGGTCTTTTAGTCATTTTCCATTTGTACCAGACTTTTATCAGAAACCTTCCAAAGTTTAAATAACTATAACTTCACCAATTCTTTTTTGTTTGTTTGTTTTTAAGGTACGGGAAGATGTGCTCAACTCTTTAAATAATAACTTTCTCCAAACACTGAATCATGCCTTAATTGACCACCAAACAGCCATGGTTATGATACGAGACATCCTCATGTACATGGTAGGTGTTTCACTTTTGTCTGTAACCGTCTGTCTGTCTTGACTTAGATTGTGAGGTGCTGTTTTATTTGTAGCCCTAACAAAGAGCCATTGTATCTCTATTTATTTGCCTTGGACAGCTGGCAAGAATAGTTGATTTACTTCAACTAGGAGCAAGGCCACAGCATTTGCAGGATTTTTTTTTTGTGAGCGTTTAACACACATGCAGGCTAAACAGTGACATTTGGGAGTATTAACACTACACAGCTCTCCAGGGGTTCTTTTATTCCACGCTCTTCTTTTTTGTCCTGGCTGTACCCCAGATAGTTTGCTTTCTCCTTTGTCTTTGCTTTCTCTTTCTCAACTGCAGATTCACCAGGTCTGTGCAGTAGGAGTTTGCAGTTCTCTCCTTATGTTACCACGTCTTCCTGTGCCCTGTAAACATTTTTAATCTGTCACGGTGAGATGGGGTTGTTTGAATTAAGCATAGAATTAGTCTGAAACAATAGAAAATTAAAAGTTCCTTTTGTTGCTTTTTTTTTCTTCAGAAAAAAAACTACAAAAGGACCTTTTAGTTTTGTTTTACCCTGTTCTTGAAATAAAAAGAACACCAGGAAGATTAATAATATAAATGCACCACAAAGGCTGTCATATTTACCTGATAGTCGGTTTTGTTACGAGATACTGACTGGACACAATAACACTATTCCAGTCTGTGGTAAATCTGTAATTGACAGATGTTTAACCATTTCAGCAATTAATGTTCAATTTACTAAGAGTCACTCATAAGCAAGTTCCACTAATGAAGCCATTAATTCACTGGAGTCTAATGCCATTATCTTGTTTACGCTAAATGCAGCAAGACAGAGTAAAGCTGACTGGCCTGGAGGATGTGGACACTCAACACGGTTCCAAAGAGCTGCTCTTAACATTTTTCATAACCCTTCATACTGGTTTGTCTAGACCAGGACATACACTCCTCATTGATTTTCATCCAGTGTCAGGTTGATGTCTGTAGTCAACAGATCTATAACGTAGAAACATGTCCTGATGGATCTCTACAACACCCGCTTTCATACTGGTTGACAATGCATCACACACGATTGATACCTGAGTGTTTTATGTCTGTCGGTTGCTCACTTGTATGTCTGATTTCTGTACAACCTCATGCATTTTTACATATATGCTACATGGTAGCATTTCATCCAGCTTCCTCCGCAGCATCACATTTACTGTATATGTCCTTGCAAAGGGGATCTTTTTTCTTCACTGAGGCGTTAGTGAGGTGGTTTCCACACCTCAGGCTTATCACTAAGTCTGAAGCCTTCAAAAAAGAAAAAAAAAAAATCATGTTATTAAGTAATTAACATGAGCTGCATGACGCTTATCCATCATATATCAGAAACATCCTGTGTGTTTGTGTTCAGCTCTGCCCTAGACTTCTTAACATTATGGTGTTTTGGTCATAATGTTAAATTCCTGTTACAAACTTGGTTACTATTATTTAATCTACCTCCCTCAGGAATACTGATGCCATCTGGAAGGCATCTAAGGCGTTAAAATACTCTCATATGTTTGGTGGTAATCATCTTATGAAAGCTTTTTCAACCACTGTTAGGCTATATAGTATAAAATGAAAGCTGGGTAAGAATATGGAGACCTGTAAATACTGTCATTGGTCCAATTGACTTTCTCATATCGCGCAATATTGAATCACAACAGAAGCCAGTGTTGTGTGTCGGGAAATGATTTCATTTTGTTTTTAGAAGGTATTTACCTTTAAAAATAGAGGTTCATCTCTAATATTAACAGAAATGTAAGTTAAGCAGAATTGGGTCATAGTTTTTCTTCAATTCTTCAGTGACTGATGTATCTTTTCTTTTTGCTTTTCTTTAAATCCAGGACCGAGTCTATGTTCAACAGAACAATGTAGAAAATGTGTACAACCTTGGCCTCATCATATTCAGGGACCAGGTTGTGCGCTACGGCTGCATTCGAGACCACCTTCAACAGACATTACTGGACATGATAGCACGTGAGCGGAAAGGAAAAGTTGTAGACAGGTAGGCACAAGTATGACTTAATGGGCGTTATTACTACCTTAATTCTTCATATATAGATTTTCAAGTAATGTGGTTTACCTTTAGCTTTGATAATAAAGAGTTTTAATAAAATTGCAATTCAGAGCAGAAATGGCTCTTCGAGAAGCAAGTAACATTGAAATGCATAAAGACAAACCCAGAGCCATTTTTTGTCCTCTTGTTGCAGAGGAGCCATCAGAGACGCCTACCAGATGCTGATGATTCTTGGCCTTGATGGCCGATCTGTATATGAGGAAGACTTTGAAGGCCCTTTCTTAGATATGTCTGCTGAATTTTTCCAGGTGAGTCACTTTGTGTGTTTGTGTCTCCGTGTCTTAAACACACCTGAGAGTACTTGCAATAAACTCCACGATGCCTGTACTTTCAGATGGAAAGCCAAAAGTTCCTCATGGAAAATAGGGCCAATGTCTATATCAAAAAGGTTGAGGCCAGAATCAGTGAGGAGATCGAGCGTGTTATGCAATGCCTGGACAAGTCTACAGAGGAGCCCATTGTCAAAGTGGTGGAGACAGAGCTCATTTCTAAACATGCGAAGACAATTGTGGAGATGGAGAACTCTGGTCTTGTTCATATGCTCAAAAATGGTAAAACAGAAGGTAAAGAAACATCAACAATGAATTTGAAAATCAGTGCGTTCCAAGTAAAGGTGTACTAACCCCTTGTTCAGCCTTTCCCACACAATTTCTCACTGGTGTATGTCTGTCTTGTCTTTTAGATTTGGCCTGCATGTACAAGCTGTTCAGTCGTGTGCCAAACGGCCTGAAAACTATGTGTGAGTGTATGAGCTCTTACTTCAGGGAGCAGGGCAAAGCTCTGGTGTCAAAAAAAGAAGGCAAGAATCCTGTCGACTACATCCAGGTATGCTTTTACAATCTCAATCTTTGCATATTGTGTTCTATCTGTTCTGTAAATGATAGATAAATATGTGAGTGAAGCGTCTCTTTGTCACTGCCACCTCAACAGGGTCTCCTTGACTTAAAGACACGATTTGACCGCTTCCTCCTTGAGTCCTTCAACAACGACAGACTCTTTAAACAAACCATAGCTGGAGACTTTGAGTACTTCCTCAACCTCAATTCCCGCTCCCCAGAGTACCTGTCACTCTTCATTGATGATAAGCTCAAGAAGGGAGTCAAAGGGGTACGTGGCTACTGAGTAAACACCTCAACACTCCTTCAGTAAATAAGTGTTTTTGACACATAATTCAGAGCCTTTCATGCAGAAGTAGTCAAAGGTATCTTGCTTCAATTGCCTAATTATTTTTCCACTTGCACATGTGCAGCTGACAGAACAGGAGGTGGAGTCGATCCTGGACAAAGCCATGGTCCTATTTAGGTTCCTGCAGGAGAAGGATGTGTTTGAAAGGTACTACAAGCAGCACCTGGGTCGCAGACTTCTCAATAACAAGAGCGTCTCAGATGACTCCGAAAAGAACATGATCTCAAAGTTCAAGGTACGAGCACAACAGCCATAACATTTTGAATACAAACAGTATTTGTACATTTCCTTCATGAGTGCACTGAACGGACGTGTTTAGTTATGATAGCGATGTTGGGGACTTGCATATTGATCGATACCTGATACCCATCAGATATGCAGAGAGGTGAATACATGCAGACCATTTGACTGTACAAAGTGAAAGTGAAACTTAAAATATCTTACCAATTTCTCTAACGCTCCTGCTATAGTGCATCTCAATTTCTTTTTTCTTACCTTCAGAAACTTTCATTTGAGGGGGCAGGATGTTTTTTTAAGGGGCACTGGGGGCCAATATAGCATCGGTGGAAACCTTTTCTTCATAGTGGTCCCCAGAATTAGTCGGTGAATTAGTCTGTGTTGTTCTGTCATTTTTCCCAGCAGCTGTACTCAGTTCTTTCCATGTTTGTTATTTTACAGGCAGAATGTGGTTGTCAGTTCACCTCAAAACTGGAAGGGATGTTCAGAGATATGAGCATCTCAGACACCACTATGGATGAGTTCAGGCAACACATACAGACCACGTCGGTAAGGGAACAAGATCTTAAAATCATTTTATTTTGAGATTCATGGAGCAGTCTCTGAAGTGACATCTCAGAATAATTTCACTTCTGGTACCCTATAAGGGCTAAAATATATTAGAACATAATTAGTTTAACACAGACACAAAAAATAAGATTGTGTGTCTGTTGTTTAATAGCCCTGGATTATATAATCAGAATATTTTGTTAATATTTTCAAAGAAGTAAAAACCTTACATTGTTTTTTTTCCCCCTCAGGCATCTCTAAGTGGAGTGGACCTCACAGTAAGAGTACTCACTACTGGTTATTGGCCCACACAGTCAGCGACACCAAAATGCACCATCCCCCCTGCTCCCAGACATGCCTTCGAAGTTTTCAGATGGTGACACTCTTTCATTTAATTTTATGTCAACCATATCTCCACATAAAGTTGCTTAACGATAGTCAATGTGGATTGTCTTAGTAACATGGTTTTGTCTGTTTTGCAGGTTTTATCTTGCCAAACACAGCGGTCGACAGCTCACACTGCAGCACCACATGGGCGGGGCTGACCTTAATGCAACTTTCTATGGAGCAGTTAAAAAGGTAGATGGATTATACAGCTCTAATAAGGCTCTTTATACTATTGCAATATATAAATGCAATCGTTGGGTGATTGTTTTGTGTGAAAGTCTTAATATTAAGTATGGAACAAAGTTTCAAAGATATGTGAGAATTTTATTTGGATAAGGACCAAACGCTCTAGTGTGATCAGTGTCAAGTAAACATTCATGATCATTTGTGCTGTTCATGTAGGAAGATGGATCAGAATTGGGTGTTGGAGGTGCCCAGGTAACAGGTTCCAACACACGCAGGCACATACTGCAAGTGTCTACCTTCCAGATGACCATCCTCATGCTCTTCAATAACAGAGAAAAGTGCACTTTTGAGGTGAGAACTTGGCACAGATTATGTTTCAGTTTCTGACTGAGTCTATATAGATATGTCTAATAATGAGTCTTAATTCTATCTCTACTTACAGGAGATCCAGCAGGAGACGGACATCCCAGAGCGAGAGCTGGTGCGAGCGTTACAGTCTTTGGCCTGTGGGAAACCCACGCAAAGAGTTCTCACCAAGGAGCCAAAGTCCAAGGAGATTGAAAATGGCGACGTGTTTACAGTTAATGATCAGTTTACTTCCAGACTCCACAGAGTCAAAATACAAACAGGTATGGTTTGTTTTGAACGGGTTTGGTTTGGAGCTCATGCACGTCTGCAGGTTGTGAAAAATGCTCACAGTCCAGGTGTTAACCTCTTTCAAGACTTTGACAGGTCATAAAAAAATTTATTGAGTGTTCTGATTCCTACTTAGACTTTGGAGTAGTGAGTTTGATGCCTACTGCCTTTTGTGAGGAGAAAACATCTCAAGTAACTGGACAAAAACTTATGCGTCTGAATTTCTTACAGGTGGAAGTCAGGAAAAAGCACTCACTAGTGTCTAGTTCCGGCTTCTGCTCACCTGCACATGAAATAGGACTTATATTGTGGTCATGACAATCTTAAATCTTACTCATACTGTGAAAACTCTGCAGCTCTGTCATGACAGGTTTATTGATCATGTTTTATTCATTGATTACAACAGAATTTGGATTTGTCATTCTGCTTTCTGCCTTTACGAGCCGTCTACACCCCCACCTGCTGAGAAACCTCCCCACTGATGCTGCCACAACCATGCTCACAGTGAGGATGGTGTGCTTTTGATCTTTTGCTGTTTTTGGTTTCCAACAAATGTAACATCTGATGACCAAAAACCTCAACGAAAGGGTAAAAACATCCAGGGGAATGAAAAGGTTCTGTAACTCAGACTGTGAAAACTTGGCATACCTGTCACTACAGAGGTTTATTGAACACGTTTCATTCTTACATGGGAATGGATTGAGATAGAAATTTGTTTACTGACCATTTGTGTCTGTTGTTGTCGCTGTTATTTAATGAAACAAGACCATTCACTCAGGTTTCATTTTAATAAAAGAACTCAGCTGGGATCCAACAATTTCTCTCTGCAAACTTCATGTCCTGTCATCTTTTCTGCCCCAGTTGCTGCTAAACAAGGGGAATCAGACCCAGAGCGGAAAGAAACACGGCAGAAAGTGGACGACGACAGGAAGCACGAAATCGAGGCAGCCATCGTCCGAATCATGAAGTCAAGGAAGAAAATGCAGCACAACGTCCTGGTTGCGGAGGTAAGAAGTGGTGTGTGACGTCCATGTTTGTTGTCTGTTGGTCTTGTAGTTGTTCTGGGCAGGTCTCTCACTCTGTGTCACTTTGTTTCCTCAGGTGACTCAGCAGCTCCGGGCACGATTTCTTCCCAGCCCTGTGGTTATAAAAAAGCGTATAGAAGGATTAATAGAAAGAGAATACTTGGCAAGGACGGCAAAGGATCATAGGGTGTACACCTACATCGCATAGAGAGAAGAACTGTGGATGTGAGGAGGAGGAAGAGACTACGGGGGGGCGGGGGGGGGGACTTGTTAGTTTTCTTTGGACTGTTGTTTCGCATGGAACTGAAAGTTTTTGTTTTTTTCCAAGACAAACGCAGACCCGATTCATTGTCCCTCACAAAAAACACAACGTCCACACTCAAATGACAAATCAAATGTTGGCACAGAGGGGGGAAAAGGTCTTCTAGATGATTTATAAATCAGGCCCGGTCTTCCCATTCCCTGTGAATTTTAACACGATTGGGTCCAGCTTCATGCTTTTCCGTGTTTACCCTGTTAGAGATCAAACTTGCAAAGAATTCCTTGGGAAAAATGTAAATGCACCACATTATGTTTTTCAAATATCATTAATAAAATTATTATGAAGAGCAAAATAAAGAGTATTGATGCCCCGTAGTCTTTCACGCAGATGATTTTCTTTAATGTTTGTGCAGTGTTTTTACTCTTGTGTTTTCGATCTTGTTTTGTGTCTTATTGTGAGTTTTGCACTTTTTTTATCTCATGTGAAGCACTTTGTGATTTTTATCTTGAAAGGTGCTATACAAATAAAATTTACTTGTCTCATTTCTTTAACAGTCGTCTCATGAGTCTCCACTGTTATCGACACTTAACGGCTGGTGTGAAAACACATTGATTCCGTCTTGGAAGGGTTCATCCAAAAATCTAAACACTGTCATCTGCTTCATTTACAACTTGTTTATTAAATAAAGTACACACAGAGAGAACAGCATTCAGGAAGCAGATGATGGCTGTTTTCCCCACTTGCTGTTCAATACAAACGTCAAACCACTTCACTGATGGTGCGAGCAGATTACACAGCTCAAGTGTTTTACATATTCATCAGATACTAACGACAGCAGTGCGTGTGTGTGTGTTTGTGCGTCAACATTTAACAACTCCCAGGTCCACTACCCCTAACAGACCCTAACAGATGTATACGTCATCACGTAGGTGTGTTCTATAATTAGAGATTCAGTCTAAATCAGAGGTGTCAAATTGCGATCTGTCATCCCAAAAGGGCTGAAAATAATGGACATCATAACCTAGAGATAACAATCCATATTTTTCTTTGTTTTAATGTAAAAAGTCATGTAAATAAAATTAACAGAAGAATAAAATTAGAACATTTTGTATGTCCCAGCATCTTATCAAGACAACTTGATGATCACAGTGGATCTATAAATGCACAAAACACTTGGTAATATCATACAGTTAAAATTGCAACCTGTTTTTTCTGAAGACATTTGAGGTTGTTCATATTCCTTGAGGTTATTCGTGTTTTCTTGTGAAAGGATAGTTTGCAAATGTAAGTCTTATAATTTAATAGCTTTTTTTCATTATGACATTATTCATAGGTTATTGTTAATATCTTCAGCGTGATATTTGCATTTTGCAAATTCTTCCACCAGGGCGAATTGGAATCTTAGGTGGGTGGGTATTGGCCAAAGGGCTGCATGTTTTGACACCCTTGCTCTAAATCATTTATCCCTCAGATCTATTCTATCATTTTCAGTGCAAATACAATGGAACACACAGATAATGTCACAGCTGATTATCAGGCCACACAGCTTTGAATGGTCCAGAGCACGCTAACAGACAAACTGGTGAATAGAACCTGACTGATTAATCTGTTATTAGAACTTCAGTATTGAGATGCTGGCAACTTGTGTGTATATATACACATTCAGACAATTTGTGGAGTGCACAGATCTGGATCTGGAGGCATGTTGAGCTGTACGTCAAGTTGTTGTCGTTGAACATCTTTGGCCAGAGTCTCCATACGATCCATGAAACTCTGAACCTCCTCATTGGAGCTGTGTGTCCAAGCCAGAGGCAGGTGAGCAGGAACAGGCTTACGATCTGCAACACAAACAGTCAGGACGGTGACAACCTGACCAGGATTTGAGCACAAATTTAACAATATTCTTCCATGTGTTTGAATGATTTCTTTTGTGATATTAAATGTTTGGATTTTTCACAGGAGCACTGGAACTGTTCACACACACACACACACACATCAACACCTGATCCTACATTCATAAAATACAAAATGACCTCTCCATACCATAACAGGAAGAGACAACAGACAGAACCACTAAATGATTCCTAACCTTGGAAAAACTGCCCACTGTAAGTTCTGGATGCAGCCCTGGACAAAGCTAACCACACCACGGTGTCTGCCCCTTGTGTGACGCTGCGTAGCCTGTTGCCCATCATGTTGTGGAACTCAGGCATCGACGTGGAAACGGCTGGATATGAGGGAATTGAAGTACAGAAAACAGTAAGTTGTAAAAGACAAATAGAAATTATATGGATCGCAGGATGCCGTCTAATAAAACCATTACCTTTGCTTTGAGTTTTTTTTTATTATCCATGGCTTTAATGCCTTTCATTCATCTAAGATCTACAGTAAATAGAGGCGCATGTGCAGAGGACTGCACCAACTATAACCCGCTTTTCTCTCTGAGCACCACATTATTATTTAAAATCATTGTCAGACATCCCATCCTATCATGCATTCCAACATAATCTTGAGAATCAAAACTATTGATACTGATGTGTCCTTTCATTAATCCACAAAACCCACTTTTCCATTACTACTTAAGTATTAAACATACTGTAAATATGCTTTTACTTTATTTTACTTTTACTCAAAGGGACTAATGGCGTAAATTAAAATTTCCCTGTGGCTAACTTGGGTCATTCACACTTTGATTGACTGTTAAAACATGTAGTGTTGAGTCGTGATGAGGCAGTACCTGGTGTATCGACCCAGCCTGGATGCATCACAGAGAAGTGTATGACAGGGTTGGCTTTGGCCCACTGCTGTGTGAGCACCACCTGCTGTCTCTGAAAAGAAACGACAACACCGTCCCTTAGAAACAGCACAGCACAACTTGCTTGCATCATTGATTTGTAGATATTCCTGTTCAATCACATAACATGAACGAAAAAATAAGCGAGATGAAGCAAACGTGCACGACACATGGCAACACTGATAGGTAGTATTTGCACTTTTTATAGTACCGTTTACATTGATATGCGGCACTTCCACTGTTTATAGTGCTGTTTATAGTACTGGTTACTGTCTACATGGATATTTGGTATTTGCACTGTTTATAGTGCTGTTCACATTGA